>JBCJKH010058618.1:0-35187 GCA_039877255.1 Loriculus beryllinus
GATCTTGTCTAGCACTAGTAAGACAGCTTCTTTTTCAGAAGCCTGTCTCACTCAGTTTTTCATGGTTCTCATAACTGCATTCACCTAAAATACCCTCCTACAACACACACGAAAGCTTCACCAACAACACTGAACTCTGGAAGTGTGGGACATGTGCTCTGAAGGAAAACACCACCAAGTATTTACCCTGTCTTTGCTGACAGATCGTACTGAGTTACTGTGATGTGTTAGTTTGTCAGCACCACATGGGACCCTCAGAATCCCAGATTCTCTGAATTATTTCTTCCATGCTACACATTGATGGTCAAACCTAATAACCCGTGATCTGATTTGTGTCTCCTCCAGAAACTGTCTTCAACTTAGCAGTTAAATAACCTATCAGGGCAGTCTACCACCAAGGTCAAAGTCTCCAGTTAATAGGGCACAAATGTAAGCTGAGTGACAACATTCATAGTAATTAAACTGTTAGTGCAAAGAACAGGTCACATTTCTAACTGCTTCTGGGAACTATGTTTGCTATCGGGAGATGAGGATCAGATCTCTGGGTGCAGTTTTTCATCCTGCCACTGACCATGTGGTCTTTGGAAATGTGTCATTTAATCTCTCTGTCTCTCTCCCTCTCTACTTTAGTTTCCTCATCTGTGAAACTAAGAAGACATTGCTATTTAGTGCCTGCATTTCTGTTCTGGAACTTTCTTACACCCCTAAAGACAGTTTTTCCTGGAGGTTTCTAAAAGTTCAAGATGGTTCTAGCACACCATGAGGCACACAACCACTGCACCCAAGCACAACTGTGCTCTGCCAATCGCTTCTCTTTGGGGAGGGCTGTGTTACCACATGGGCCAGAGTTCCAGTGGACCAGTACTGTAACCACAACTCACCAATGACTCAGGGTCATCAGCTGATAACACTGGATTTCATACCTCTTTCAGAAGAGCCTGCCAACAAAGAATCCACCTGCTTTCTTTGGAACCACTTTTCCCACAAGAAAGTCCACCAAAACTTGTGTCCTCCTTTGAAGTTCTCTTTGCTCTTTCAACTACAAAAGACAGGCACTTGTTTACTGAATGACCTCACCAGTGTGAGCTCTATTTTCCAGATGCAGTGATCCTCATGTAGCCATCTTTGGTCTCCCACCTTAAATGCAAAACCAGTTTTGGTTAAGGCTGAGACAAAGAACGATCTATTTTTTTGTTCCATGTTTGCACAACATCTGCTCTAATGGGGCATAAGCCCATGGTTAGGATTCTTGGACAACAAAGTAATACACGTTATTGACAACATGCTGAAACAGTTGAGGACACTCAAGACAGTGAACTGTCTTCCTTTGACACACATTCCTAGCCCTTTACTCTTGGTCTGGTACTAGTTTTGTCCTGCACTGAAGCATTTCTGTGCGTCTCTCCCGTGACAAATGGTGACAACAGAACACCAATCCAGACAGCATGGGAGAAGAATGGCCTAACAACTTACTGTGGGTCTCCACATTCCATACCGAAGTTATGGGGAGCTGAGACCTCTGAGCTTTACAGCTAAAAAGGAAGAATCTCATTAAATGTTAAAATTAAAGATGCTTTAGAAAAGAAAACGCTACTTGTGAATCAGCTGGGGTTTTCTTTATTGGAGGCTAAGACAGAACAGAATTCTTAAACAAGATGATGCAATGGGCACTCAAAGACTGTCAGCGCTCAGAGCAAGACAGGCTGGCACTGTTCTCTGAATGTGTTTAGTTCCCTGCAGGCATTGTTTCCTTGCTTGTGTCAAATAGTTTATTGAGCACAGCTAATCAATGCTTCCGCTGACAAGAAAATTGGAACAGTTTATATAGGAAGCCAGTGTTGAAGGGCAAATTTCCCAGTTAGCTACAGCTTAGAACTCTGGGTCTTGTCCACCCAAGTATCCCTAGAGAAATGAAAACAACATGTAATAGAGAAGTTACAGGGTTTGGGGCTAATCACAGACCTCTGCTGCTGACTTTTTGCCTGTGCCCCCTTAGAAACTTCCTCTGTACCCTCCTTGGGTAGTGCTCTACTCAAATGCAATAGGAATTTTCAACCATCATTTTACTTTTCAGGAACAAAGCTTTCCTTCCGCATCCTGCCACTGCAGCCTCCCACCTTCTACTTAGAGGCTTCTTATTAGAGTCTTGTTTGTTAGCCCTATTCTACTGACAACATAATTTCAAGTCATTTCCACATGACATTGATTCTCCAGAATATATTTTGCCACCTGGCCAACCGGCTGCTTTGAGGGTGCCTTTGTTTCCTCCACCTCAGTTCTGGGCATAACTTCTGTTTCCTTTGGGAAATGGTTCCATGTGGAAATCTGACTCTGCATGACAGAGAAATAACATCCAAATAACTGACGTTTCCTCTTACTAGAAAAACATAGTCCAGACCAGAAATGAAATGAAACCCAGCCTAAATGTGACCTTTCTCATGTTGGCAGACACCTCCAGCACAGCTTACCCAAACCAGTACAAACCAGCAGATCACTGGAGTGGACAGTGTTTGCGTCCCTTGATAGTGCAGGTTTATCTACCAGAGCTTTCAGAGGAAGAGACCTTGCCTACATCAAAGCTGATTTAGAAGATTCCAAGTGCAGACATCTATGTCACTGTTCTCCATGGTCCAGCCCCTTAGCAGTAACCACTGCCACCCACTGCAGGCTGAGCATCCCTTTGGAAAACACATGGAAGTGACATTAGGAAACGGTTTAGCACATTTTAGTCTCTTCCAGTCAAAAAAGGGGGAGCTACCATTAAATAAATGAATCTCACTGCTGACAGTGGTTAGGAACCATGTGTTTAGACAGCATTACCTTGCTTTTTCAGGTGTTTCCACCACAGTTGCATCAGCCTGATTCTTTATCCCAGTCTGAGAAATCCAATGCTCTCACAATTCCATGGTGGTTTTTTTGTAAACACAGGAGCTGTCCAAGAGAGGCCTTGGCAGTAACATAGATCTCCATATCATGCAGCTGCCGGTGGCTTACCAAAAAGCAAAGCAGCAAGTCTTCAAGATATGGACAACTCTTCAGCCACTGGTGAGTAACTGGGAAGTTACACAGATTTTCCCCTTCATTGATGAGTATCATTATTCTGAGCAGATCTTTAAAAAGATCCCCAGAAGAGTGCTGTGCAATACGTGCATCAGACAACTCTGGGAAGTGACTATTACAGCTGTGGTAAAGGTTCAAACTGAAAGTTGGAGCACAGTGATTATAGCGTGCTGTTTTAACCCCGTGCCATTTGAACAGTGTCCAGCCAATGGAAACAAAAATCCACCATAAACAGCAAAAAAAGTACCAAGCTGTCAAGTCCTGAGCTGACAAAACCAGAGTAAAGCACGATTTTATTCTCGCTTAGAATCTCTTATTGAAGTTTTCTTTAGGCATGAGCTACACCAAGACTCCCCACCTTGCAGGTAGTGTTTCACACCATGCTTGGCACTACTGCATCGCATCCTTTTCCAAAACAGGTCTCATTTTTAATTTCCTGTTATTCCCTCTGGTGGGAAAAACCAGCTTACAGTTCATGTTGGGCTGGCTTCAGCCGCCAAAGGACTCATCATCCTTGAGCAGTGTGGGAAGAACAAAGGCTACCAAGAGATGGATGCTTGTGGTTTTCTCCCAGAAGGTGCCTGTTGCATGCTAGATGGCCCGGAAAAGATTGAATCTACAATTAATATGAAGACTCTCTGGAAAAGCATTTCAGTGGAAGGGATTGATATCATCTTTTCCAGAGATGCGGGAAGGTAAAGCATTGCGTGTCAGGGGCTCACAGGGAAAACAGAAGTTAACTCCATAAACTCATTTAACCTTGAGGAATCTTTGCAGTGGCTTTTCTTCTAACCAAAATCACTTCAAAGCAAAGTCTTCAGAGGGGCAACACATGTGAAATTGGGATGAATTTATATTTTATGTAAAACAGAAAACCTACAGCCAGCAGGTATTTTGCCATAGATTTCTAAATTCCAAAAGGAACAAGTTTCAACGCAGCACACTCAGTGATTAATAACCCCAGTAAAACTGAGCTATTAAGAGTCTAAAAGCAATACCGGCCAGTAGCAGATTTTAATCTCGTTTTCCCAACTGGGAGGATACAAAATGTGAACACATACACCAAGGAACAGAGCAATTACAGGTACCTTCAGATCCATGTCTGTGAGCTCATCATGTGTTTCAGCAGTACTGTAGCAATTACCTCAGTTTTCATTTAAAAGGGGAACAAAATAGTAAATTATCTCATCTTGAAAAACTAAAAATCAGCTGATCTTGGCCCTTAATGTCAGGATATGCACCTGCAAGTAAACAGGTAGGGAGCCAAGACAAAAGCCCTCCACATAGTGAGACTAAACTAACTCTAAAAGCTGTATGTGTTCCATGGTGGTAGCTTCCAGTGAGCTGTGTGTTACCTTTCCCATCTCACCCAGTTTATAGGAGCCTTGAAAAGAAAGCATGTCCTGTTTCTTATTTAAAGCTCCTTCTGGGAGGGTGTCTGAGAAACCAAACCATCAGATAAGGAACGTTTGTTTTTCAAACTTGGTTTCTTTCAACACTTCCTTTCCTCACTAAGCAAATACATTGTTAATAATTTCATAAATCAGATCTGGTTTGGCTACTTAAAGAACATTTAAATTTAATCAGTTTACTGTTTTGTAATTCAGGTTTCTGGTTTTGTTACCTTAATGCTGCAGGTACATCTGTGATTACACCTACTATGCGTCTCTGTACTACGGCAATGGAAGAGCAGCTTTCATCCATGTGCCTCCATTATCCTCATCGGTAACAGCAGACTTTCTAGGAAAAGCATTACAGAGCATTATCTTAGAAATGCTGAAACAGTGTGTGGAGGAGACAGAGTAAGATGGATCATAGAAGAAAAGAGAGGATTTCTACAGGGAAACAACAGCCCATTCCTCAAGCATCACGTAAAAAAGACAGCAGAGAAACCTAACACGGAGAGCAGATGAGGCTTTGTGCCACAATCGTGCCTTATTTTATAGCCAGAGGAACTGGAAACACCAAGTTAGTGCCATTTGGTTCTGCCACTGCCTTTTCCAATGACTGTTGGAGGAAACTGTTAAGCACGTGCTGGATGCCTCATCTCTGGATTGCTGCAAGGGTAAACAAGCAGTTTTCCTCAAATAAAGAAGTAATCAAACAGAAAGGCTTACCTCATTCAAGGGAGCTACCTACTGCGACCCAGTAGTCAAGGTCCCATCAGAAAAGGGTCCACAAGCTCAGTGTCACCGGAAAATACCTTTGATTTCAAGATTATGGCAGCACTGACCTCTGCTAAGATTTACTCAGAGGAGCTCAGTTAAATGCAGCCCAAAAGGGCAGAGGAAAACCAGAGGTGGTTTGCTCTGAGTTTTCCAACCTGTACTTGCTTTGCGTAAGGAGCAACAAATTCAGAAGCAGGCAAATGCATACAGAATTCTTTTATTTAACTTAAATCATGTAGTACTGAAACTACTAGAAAAAAGCAGAGTAAGAGAAACTAAAGGAGCCTTAGCTTCAGCCATTCAAAATAGACAAAGTTTCTTCTTTTCATAATGTAAAGAATCCCGAGTATATCGCAATAACAGGAATAAATTCTTACAACAGAATATACAAAAACATTTTGAATTTTTTTTTTCTCTACTGATTCATTTTAATATAAACACAGGAATTTCTTTAGGAATAATTTATACACAGCAAGTCTTTTTCTGTAATAAATTGGCCATGGTATTGTTTCATTTTCTCTTAAAAAAATTTAAACAAGAAAAGACTGGAAAATGTATTTGCAACTGCATCCATTCCTTAGCACTTTCTAGTTTTGCTTTTGTCCCAGAGGTAGACAAACTCTGGCCAATCCTTTCATCTCAAACCTCACTGGTTCAGCAAACAGAAGAGCTGAGTTTTGAACAGTATCTAGATCATGGGAACCCTTCGGCAATGCGGTCAGGCAGCTCCGGGGAGCGAGGGTGAAGGGATCATCAGTACTCTTAAATAACAATAAATAGGGACCCTGCCTTGCTCGTTTCAACAAAGCTCCAAATGGTGCTCAGCAGCTTCAGGGGCTGCGCACAAACTTTCAGAGTGATAAGAAATCAACAAACAGTTCTTCAATAGCAATTACAAAAACCACCTTCCCTGTCTTCCATAGTCGCATCCTTCAGACCACGTGGCCACTGCAAAAGCTGGTCCAGCACTGCGCACGTCAGCCTGGGTAGCAGCAAAACCCGTTCTGTTTCCCCAACCAGTGAGGTTCTTGTAATCCATTAAGCCAACTGCCCTAGACAGTAACGTGAAATGACCAGCTAAGATGATCCCACCCCAACCAGAGGGCTCTGGAAGACCAGGATACTGAAGATACAGAACATTTCTCCAACTCCTTTATTCATTCGCTGTATACTGGGACACAAAGCTTGGGCGGGTGAGAAGAGGGACAATCCACGGATTGGACAAGTTCGGGATCCTTTTTGGCATATCGTAAAGCTAGCTAGTAAACTGGTACCATGAAAAACAACTGATCACAGACAGACACACCCATACACAGACACAGGAAAGTGCCCTTAAATTATAGTTTAGGCATTTATAAACTACAAACATTTTATAAAATTATTCTATGTACTTACAAAATGCAATGAAACATTGAATTAGTTCTTGTAAACCAGATCTTCGTCAACTGACTACCCGTAATCTACTGGACTTGAAGCCCTATTGAAAATGCTAATGGATTACTAATCAACAGAACACAGAAAAGAAAAGATGAGCACGCACGCGTAGGCACACACACAAACTAGTGATAGTCTTCAGGTACTTGCAGAACAGACCAACTCTACAGATTCATACAGCCTGATGACACCACCAACTATTCAACTCCTGGCAATCAGTTTACCCTTCCAGATGGGAAGTCCAGAGGTTTAGTTACAAGTACCAACGATCAGAATTGTGATACCTGAGCTCCAATGCTGTCCCACAGATGAAGCTCAGGAAGCCACCTCAAACTTCTGCCAAGCCCTGTGTCTTTGTAAATACCCATTGCCACATCCTGCTTCCATGCCTCTCAGTTCTGATCTACCTGGCCGTGCTCAATTGCAGAGGCTGTTCATCTCTGAACAACCAGTCTCTGAACCAAGGCATCCTTTGAAGCCCTCCTGTCTGTTTATAGTTCTGTATCTTCAGCACCCCTGGCCACTAGTGTTGTTTCTACACATCATTTTCAAATCCTTGTCTGCACAACTACTCGTGGGTTAAGTTGCAATATCTGGCTTTTATCACTGGTTAGTAAGGAGTGGATCCCTTGCACCTTCCTCCACTGTTGTTCAGCCCAGTGATTAAATACATGGTTGACAAACAAAGTAAGAATAACAGAAAACAAGTGTTACTTGTACTAATGGAATGAAAAGGGTTTAAAAAGATATATATCTATAATATAGATATACATATGCAGATATATATATGTATATATAGATATATATGTATGGAGTTATACCAACAATAGGAGTGTTGTTCACTTAGACTCTGATTGTGCCCAACACCCCTCAGCAGTTCCCAGAGGACCTGAGAGCAGTCCCACCTGGTGACCAGTCGTCCTGGGCAAACTGGGCTTTCATGCCTTTGTCTTTCAAGACCAAGAGGAGCATCATCAGTGTGCACACCCCTAGAGCCATACACCGCTTTGAACCAGCATCAACGAGCAGAGGCATCGCGCTGGGAAAGACTCGGTGCACACCGGCCGGCCTCGCGCTTCCCATCACGCTCGGCTTCCGCGGCTGCTTTATCACTCCCCTGAGAGAGCATCTTATTGAGTACCATGCAGCTGACACTTTGTGTTCATGTTCCTTTGCAACCAAACCACCTTCTGTGCCACCGAGCAGCTGTTAAATGTGAATCAGGGGAGCACAACAGCCGAGCACCACACTCCGAGCCCCTGCTCCCCGCAGCAACGCCGGTGCGTTACCCTACTGCGTGAAAACATCTTGGTGCCGTCTGTCAAATGCTGGTTTTCAGGGCTGGGTGGGCTTTTGTTTGCAATTTATAAACAAACTGGATTACTTTCACTTTATTCAAACATAGCTGAAGTTCTAAATAAATTTTCCATACCAGACAAGCCAGTGGTCTCAGGGAAGAACAACATTACAAACCGTATTATGACTCTACCAAGCCAACATTAATTCTCAGTTGTTCACATGCACAAACAACTTGATTTACTGTCCAAGGGAAGTCTGCATGAAAAACCCATGTGAATAAAGCTATTCAAAACGCACAAAACACAACAACAACAACAAAAATAAGCTATGGAACAAACAGAACAAAAAAGGAATTAAGCTTGAACTGCAAACACAGAATGCAATGGTATCATGAAGGTGGTTTGGTCCAGGAGAGCTGACTGTCATCACGCATGTGGACGTGATGGCGCACGACTGTCTTCTACTGCAGTGCTTTTGGAAATGCTCATCGTGATGGGTGCTACGTCGTTAGCGTTGCTTTCTAATGCATCTTAAAACCACCTACATACAATTACAAAAACCAGGAACTTGGACAGTTTTAACAAAACCCTCCTAGCCAGCTGAAAGATCTGAGGATCTCCAGTTGTGGTAATCAAATACGTGCAAGAGAGGGGAACAGCCACTGCACCAAAAGGTCACGGGAGCCTCCTGAAAAATGGAAAACCAACCCCAACCTGGTAAACCCACTGAATCTGGCTGGTTTCTTAGGGCTAGAGATGCCTCCCTCCAAAGGCCAACTCTGCAGTACTTAACCAGAGTGCTGCGTATTCACAGAAGGCTGGGTACAACTCATAGTAGCCAAGCACCACATTATTTAGATACCACAACCAACACCTGCACCAACAGCTGCCTGAGCTGGAAAAAGAGAAACGTTATACATCAAGTTGATGGCAAGCTCATGTTAGTCCTGTGTGCTTGTAAACCAGTGACATGCTGTCAGAGGGCGGTTAAAGTTTGATGGCTGGTCCATCAGAATCCACAGTTATCTGAAGCGTAGAAACGGGAAGAAAAGGGAACTGAGTTTTTACTGGCACGTTAAAAGACATCAATTCCATGTTAATTTCAGGAAAAAAATTATCAGTGCTCTCTTATCAAACAGAAGCAGCAAAGATCCGAAGCTGTAAACTTGATGTAGCTGTTATCACCAGGCAGCCTGGGGCAGGTTTTCTGGTCAAGCCAGCAGTGCTGTTGCTGTAAGAGCCAATTCATTTTTAGGTGCTGATTCAGCCAAGTATCTTTTTGGTGCTTGTGGCATCTGAGGGAAATCCAGCAGGACTGAGCCCATTCCGCAGGACAAACAGAAAGACCATTCCCTTCACTCTACAATTATTCTGGGCCTTCAGACACTGTCATCAGCCCACTTCTGTAACAGAGTTCATCAAATACTTGTAATTTGAAGTCCTCATAGCAGGTCAGCTGTGTCTCTTCTCATCAAACCACACAACGTTTTGTTCCTGATCTGAGGACTGCCAGGACAGCACACTAAAAAGCCCTCAAGTTTCCTTCAGGAATGGTCCCCTAAGGCAGACGGCCCTGGGATTCCTCCTCACAGTAATGAATGTGAGCCAAAAAATTGGAAAAACTCCTTGGAATGGAGGCAAATGTTTGGAAGTGACCCTTTGTGACAGGCAGTGACTGTTCCCCTCCAGAACCTAGAGCATGTGGTATATGGAGTGAGAGGTTACCAGTATCAACGGCATTTATTGGCTGCTGAGACATGTGAGATGTATTCTTTTTTATATACACACATATAAAAAAATAAGAGTGAGGTAGATAAATGTTTGAAAAAAATCAAAACCTGTCCCCCTGTCATACTCAAAAACCCTTATCTCAGTATTTAGATTTATTATGGGGCATCTCTACAGTGATTTAAACTGATATCACAAAAATAAATAAAAAATCCTACATAGAATACCTTCTTAATTAACTTTTTTGTCTTTTTCATTTTTAAAAGGGAAAAAATAACTACGGGACAGAGGCAAGAGAAGATAACGGGACCTAAACTACACAAGCAAAAAGCACTACAAACTTTTTCAAATCTCCAGTCAAAACTAGCAATCAGTCTACTTGAATTCTTTGTTCTTATTCGAAAGATTGAAGTGTTTCCATCCCAGAACCACCTCTTCACTGCCATCGTTTGGTTGGATCAGTGCTAAACAAAGGCTTAGATGCTGTAACTAACGTTAAGAGGAGCAACTGGTATGACTCGGTGGTTGCAGACTTTCTGGTGGCCCCCTCCTTCCCCTGTCACCACGGCTTCTGCAACTGAACAAACAAGCTTACTCGTTTTCCTTTGTTCTGAGGTTTGGTCTATGATTTAAGCAACAAGCTTGTACTTGTACAGGTTTCCATAGCAGCCAACACTGAACTGTTTGCTAGCCAAGCCACTGGCCCCAGCTGCACTCTGTCCACCCAGCCCCACGGAAACAGCCTGCTGGGTTCCAGTTGGTTTTGGTGTTGTTTCTCTTCCCCAGGGTGCAAAGTGCAGCCCCAGTGCCCTCCACGAGAGCTTCCTCATCAGGAATGTGAAGAGCTGGGGCTTGCTGGAGCTTTGGTGGCCACCCTAAGGCTGCCTGGCATCACCAGCTGCAACTGGTCCAGCTCTTACTCACAGGGTGGAAGGGTGCAAATTAGGTTTTGTAAAAACCAGCGACCCAAAAGCCTGGTGTCTGCTGCTGCACCCAACAAATACAAAACAAAAGTACATACATATGTGTGTCTGTGTGGGGGGGAGCGTGTGTGGGGATGCATGTGTGCCGCAACCAAAACAAGCGGGGAGGGAAGGAGAGAAGGACCCTTGTACAACAATGACTATAAACACTGAACAAGAATGTACTAAATATTTAACCTTTTTGTGTTTTTTTTCTGACCTGAGTTTGTATCATGCCTTGCACTGTAAGAGCCTCGCACACTGCCTGGGCAGAGGAGAGCGGGAAGGAAGGAAAGAACCTGGGATTTCACCACACCACAGCACTGCTCGAGTTGTTTCCGTGCAGGGTGTCCCCCTTCGTTCTCCATGTCCCCCTCAAAAGCCCACACAGCCAAGATGTTGTAAAACAACCGATGGAGAAGAGAGAAAAATCAAAATCAAAATAATAAAAAAAAAAAAGGAAAAAAAAAGAGGAGGAAATGTATTTATAAAAAGGCATTGAACAGTTCATGGCAAATCATATGAAAGGTATCAGTTACTGGGAAGGAGGAAGTAAAGAGTTACACACTATAGTACAAAGCATAAGAAAATCTGTTGAAGTGGGAGGGGAGGGAAGGAGGGCAGACCTGAAGGTTCTCATAGATTAAATCCACAAAGATAAAGAACAAAAAAAATAGCAGCTTTTTTCTGTACAGACATATAGATGAGTATCTGAACCGTAAAAAAGTTATAAAAGTGACACAAAAGACAATGTGTATGCAAATGATCCATGGTCTAACATAGAACTGCAAGACCCTTCGAGAAGTCTTAATAATAAAGAGAAAAAGGTCAACAAAGCATCATGTACTTGAATCCGGTTACTGCTGTTTTGTGTCTTCTCCAATCCATGTTTCCTGCGAGCCTGTGCGGAGGGAGGGCAGGCTGCCCCGCCGGAGACCTCGGCCGCTTCCTTTCAGGCTTCTCCTGGTTCGGGTTTGGCGCGCGGTCGCCGTTAGCTGTGTACGGAACGCACGCGTCGGTTTAGCTCACCACTGCCAGTTTTGTCCAGAATTGAGCGGGATGGGGGCACGGTGGAGGGTGGGGGGGGGTGGGGCTATTTCTCTACCCCATCCCTTTTATCTTCTCCGTCACAAGAAAAGAAAATAATCACATTTTGTCCAGTTTTCAAACAAAGAGCTCGACAATTTTGTTATTTTTTGTTATCTATATTTTGTTTTAAATACCAGTGTATGATCGAACAGAACGTATTGGTCAGGATCTCGTTCAGAGCAGTTGGTTACTGTGCTCCTTCATGCCTACGAAACAGAAACAGAACAAAACAAAACCCAAAAAAACCAAAAAAACCAAGAGAGTTTGGGTTATTTTTTGGCAAAATTTGGCAGCGTTGGAAATGGGAACAACCTTGGATGAATGAGGGCCCTTTTGATTCTTTGATGGGTTCCTAAAAAGGTTAAAGAGCAACGTTAAAAATCCAGTCTTTTTGTCATCTGAGTTTTCTTTTTGTGTGGGGTTTTTGTCGGGTTTTACTCTATAAAGACCTACGGTGTCAGGCAGGTGCTTGGAGGGTCCCAAGCCCCCCGGCCCGCACTATCTTTGATCTGATCAAAGTGCTGTACGGTTGGACTTGCACGCAGATATGTTTCCCATTATGAAGCAGAGAGAGACAGAAAGAAAAGAGAGAAAGGACAGAGAGAGAGAGAGAGAGACATCAGATCTCAAGTTTTCTGTCGCTATGAAGTGTTCACATCAGTTTTAAAAGGCCAACTGTGCGCCCCATGACTGGAGTCCTGGACTGAAACAAACATCTGCTTGCGTATCGGGAACAGAAAAACACGACAACTTGTTTGACTGGAAAAAGGGTTCTCCCAAGTGCAGCTACGGCAGTTCTGAAGATCCACTGAGGTACAGTAGGCTGTTTGAACGCATTGTGATTTCCTTTCTTTCTTTCTTCCCCCAATGCAGGTGTTGCTCCGTGTTGTGAGATTCCGGCTGGGAAGGATCAGCAGGCCGACGACTGGGGCAGCGGTAAGGCCCTCTCGTTCTTGCGTCCCCCGTTCATGTGCGCGTACGGCTGTCGCTCCTCGAAGCTGGCCCGAAGCACCACCACGCCTGGGCCGTTCTCGGCTTTGTGCCCTGAGTGCTTGTCAGTGGGTTGGAGGGTGGAGGAGGGATCTAAAGGAATGCTCTCCATGTTTTCAGTCTCCAGGTCAAGCTCCTCTGTGTCCGGAGGCTTGTTCTCTTCACTGTAGAAGAAGGAGACCTCTTTGAACGCTGGGTCCAACTCGTCTTTAATGCTACCGATGATTTCCAGGAAGGAGGGCCTCATTTTGGGGTTGTACTGCCAGCACATGCGCATCAGTTCAAACCTGCACAGGAAACACACAGCAGAACCATTTACTGAGGTGTTTTACAAGCGCTGGCTGGAGCCCAACCAGCCGTGATGGAATCGTTCAATTCCGGAGGAAGACAACATGACAGAACCTTTACAGACCAACATCCCCCTGTCCCATTCCAACCTTCTTCCTAATCACTGATTCGAATAGCTCCTACCTCCACCTGCTCCACTCTCGCTTGCCCACAGAATCATCTCATGGATACCCAACATCCAGAAGCATTTTGTACTTTTATTCTGACTTGGTATTTCTCTTTTCTTCCTCCAGAACACCCTGTGCTCACTCACCCATGCAGATACATGGCAGTGCCTCTCAAGAGTCTCTTTCCCAACCCATCCCTATGAACACTGTCTTGGAAAACATTAAGATAGGAAATACGCGTGAAGTAAAGCACTGCTTCTTCCCCCCCCCCCCCTGAAAGGAGAAAACAACATTAATATTAAGCCCTCAAAGACACTCTCTCATCTTTTGTTTTAGAATTACATTGTTTTCATTTAGGGCCAGGGCTGCATTAATATTTCACGGTGTGTGAGATCATCTGTTTAAGCACATCCCCGATTAGATCTGTACAATGTCCCATGCTGGCAAAACAAAACCACAGAATGAAACAGTAACACCTCCATAATGAAAACAGCGTTTTCATGACACAGCAAAATTGGATATTCCTGAGAGATCGCCCTGAGCTTTAAACACAAGAAAGGATTTCACTGCCTGTGAAGGTGGAACGGGGCTGTCTTCTGTTACAGCCCAAGTAATAGGACACATTTAAATAAGAAAAGGAAGAGTGACATTAATTCTTTGAGCCAATCCCATGTGTACACAGCACTCAGGAACATGCTGCGTGCAAGGAGTCACCACTGACCAAAACTACTGCTGTCTGTGCTGGAGGGAGAATGGACCTAAGAAAACATCAAGGAAAAATCTCTTGGTTAAGGTAACACAGTGGAGATTCAATCACAGCTCTGATTTCCCTAAGACCCCAGTGCCAGTAAGACCCCCTCAACCTGCCTGGCCACATCCCACCTCTGCCAGCATTCCTGTTAGCCAGCACACCTAAACATCCAGCTTCGGTTCTAAGAACCACCAATACCATTTCCCTCACCTCCACAGGTTTCCTGAAAGCAAGCGAGCCATTCTGTGTGATGCTTAAACCAGCTCTCATCACCTCGTGCCCCAGCAGCCAACTAGAGCTCTGCAGGAATGTTTCATTTTTTACTTAAAAAGACAAAACCAACTGAACACAAATTCACTGCTTTTTCAAACAGCACCTGGCTCCATCACAGAGAGATGTCTGAGTGACTCCAAAGCCCCTGCTCCACAGCAAACCTTCCAACAGGACCCTCACTGGAAAACCCTGCACTCTGCAGCCTTGTTGCTGCCCACAGCAGGGTCTGGTGACTCTGGGAACCCCAGCCTGAAATGAACCAAAGCAAAGAAATCCCCTCCCCAAGGAGGATCCCTGAGGAACACCGCTGCCTTTCCCATTGGGCGCACTAGATGTGAACCAGCAAAGAGACTGAACGCTGCAGTGTTTGGGATGCGAACACTGCTGAGAGCACTTCAACCCCAACAAAATCAATCTTAACTGAAGTGCATTTAAAGTCACAAATAGTCCTGCTAGACTCAGCTGGCACCGCTCTGCATGAACCATGACAGCAGCCACCTGAGCATGGCCTTGTGACACCCAAAAGAAGCTGGCAAAACCCGTCTGTGCTGGGAGAGCTGCCCCGGTACTCATCGTTGCACTGTGACAGGCATGTAGACATATAAACACTGTTAAACTATTGCTTGGGTTTGAGTCTTTAAAAGGTCTTTTGTAGCGGAAGTGAAGCCAAGCTATAAAACTGCACTATACCCTCACCATGAGCGGGGAGGAAAGCTTGAGACATAAATACATAAAATCCATTGCTGTTACTTCATTGCTGTTTCCTTTCCAGCTGACTGCTGCGTCCCTGAATAGAAGTGGGAGCCGGAGCCAAGAACACTGGATATTCGCTGGCGCTTCGCCCTGAGGCCTAAGGGCAATGCTAAGGAGATACCACAAGCAGCGGAGTAATGCATGTGACATCAGCACAAACAAGGACATGTGATGTTTCTTTTAAGCCATTCCAGATTTAAAAACCCGACAGAGTTCCCATAAAAGGATTTTTTCCCCCCTTTTTTTTTAACTGTGTGGGTTCCAGGCCTTGTTTACATGATCTTCAACCCAAAAACCCAAACCCTTTCCAGTAAGCACTGGAAGAATTCACAGGCTGTTAATACCACCTGAGCTGTTTGATACAGTGTGTTGCTGACTGGTGGCAAGTGAGCTCAAGGAAGCTGGAGGCATCGTCATGATGAGAGGAAGAAGCAGTGTGTCTCGTGCAGCTTTTACTCTGAGAACTGAGCAGAAACTGAGTTACTTTTTGCACCAAGACAGCAGAAAATGGGAAGTTTCTACAGAAGCTGTGTTCCATTTGAGTGTTTGCGCTCTGCATCAGACTTGGTTTGGTGGGGAAAAGCAAAGGGCTTCCCCTCTGCTGCTGCTACATGCTGACATTACCTCTGCAGAGCAGACCCTGCTTTGTAAGTGAGCACTCGCCAGGAACAAAGGGAACATCAGCAATTTGTAAATGGTCTCCTCAGCTCCAATACGTGTGGGGGAAGCAATGCTGCTTCAAAACCAGAGTGGAATTCCAGCCTCCACAACTGTTAAAAGCCCCACAGGAACAGGCTGTCTGAGCCCTTCGGCTGTAACAAACCTTCTTGCCATGCAGCCATCACCTGGTGTGCACTGCCATAACAATGGTGGTATATAAAACCAGCACTTATTACACAGGAAGAGGAGAAAAACAGCAAAGCTTCTCCTGGCACTGTCTCACTGAACCATCTGTCTTGTTGCATGGTTCTGTCTGTAAAACCATGCAAACTATGCCAAGAGGGTGTAGCAAAAACAGAACTGAGTCTTGTCTCACCCTGTGTTAGAGTAAAAAAGCCTCTAGAAATACTGTCCCTTTTGTGCTCAGCCCTTTCACAGCGATTTACCACCTCTTGGAACCATGAGACAACCATGCCATAAAACACACCTCTGCACAAGCAAGAACCTCTCGGTTCTTTGTGCCCTCAGTCTCCGATCCAGCACAAAGCTACTTGACTGGCTGCTGCCAGGGGCTGGCAAAGCACAGCCACTAACAAGGACAACTGGCATTGCAGTCTTGGGAGAGATGGAACGTCCAGGACTGCTCACACCATGCAGCATTCATGGAGGGGGGGACAACGAGAGGCCCTGATGAGAACTGCTGTGCTGTGGCTGGAGCGTGCAGGGCTGTGCCAACACTCACATCATCTGCAAGGTTAAATATAGTAGATCTGGTGACAGTTGCAGCAAGAGTCTTCTCTCTATTCTCATCAACACTTCCCCATAGCAGTCTACCAACTCCACCTGTTCTGGAGGTTTCTATATGTCACTGCACTCCCCTCTCCCTGCAGAAAGGTAAATTTCTGGTCTGCCTGTATTTTCAGTTGTTTCCAGGTCAAACTAATTCAAAGGAAACAGTATCTCTGCATCTGCAGCCTCAGCACACCAGACACAGAACTGCAGTTCCTGGCTCCCTTTCTCACTTTCTTGCAATACCAAGCACAAGAAGTGCATCAACTTACCTGCAGAAGATGGACTTTGCTTTCTGGACATCTTGAGTTAACACTGTGAGTTAATATTAAAATATCAGAGACCCGTTGGTCTCCACCAGTAAGAATCTGGGCTGTCTGAAAAGTACCTTCCTCCAGCACAAACATGCATGAAACCTGCCTTTGAACAGGATCTTTTACGAAGCTCCACAAAAAAGAGGACCCCTTCTTTTACAAAGGGTTTCATAAAGCGCTTGAAATACAGGGGGATGCATGGCAAGATCCATATGCAATCTTAGGGCTCTCTGCAACTCTGCTACAAGCACCTTCGTGTCCATTCAGTGATTTTCTTGCTAGGTCTGATGCTGAGGAGCAGACTATCAGACAGCTGGAGAGGGCAGAGGAATCCTGCCAAGGCCCAGGTCTCTGTCCCTGCCAGAAGCCACACGTGAGGTTCAGGACTGGCAGCAGTTGTCAGGTTACAGAGCGTTACACAGCATCTTTACAGCATCTTGAGCAACCACGATGGGAGACAGGGAAAACAGCGACAACATGCAGAGAAAAAAGCACCATAGTAACGCAGAACAGGTTCTCTGAATGCCAAATGCATGGAACAAAGGTGAAGATTATTCCTGGAGCTCCCTACTGTTATTCCTACAACAGCCTATTTGAATTACAGCAGACTCGAGTGTCTGTCCTAAGGCAAAGACAAAACAAGCTGAAAGGGAGCTAAAGCAAGTCACAATAAGCTCCTAAGGTCGATACATCCGTCTCTTTAATTATGTCTTCATTTTGGACAAACTCAGGATGTTTTATACAAAACTATCACCAAAAAGAAGACACCATTAGACTGGATGTGCCTTAGTTGTGAGCTGAGCCCTTGTTCTGACAGATCTGACCCCTTCGCATCCCTCCCGTTCTTGCCCCATATCTGCCCGTTCCCCCCCTCCATCACAGAGCTCTGACCGTGTTAACAATGCCCAGTCCATCAGATTGCCAGGAATTCTCCACAGCATCGTGGAAGGGAAGGAATGCGCAATGGAGGAATCACATGGCAGCTACACCTCCCCCTGCATATCCCACCCGCCCCCCTCCAACAACAAAACAACTCTGCCTGTCATCTGAAACCAAAGCCAGCGCTCCAGCCAAAAAAGCTCTTTTCCTAAGAATCCCAAGCAGCTGAGGCCCTTAAGTGATTGTATCCCTTCCGTGGGCCTCCAACGAATTTCAATAACTGCAAGACGCAGTTATTTCCTTCCCAAAAGCCACTATGGGAAGGGTATCAAAGTAATAAAGTCTGAACAACTGAAACCGCTGTACACAAAAGCCAGCAGAAGTATTTCAACAATGTAAAGCTAAAAACTGAAGCCTGCTGCACCGCACACCCTCCTCTGCTCAAGGCTTGGTATTGATTCTAGGGGCAGGCAAAGGTTTCTCTGTGTACTCCTTTCTGTGCTTACAAGAGAGGAAACTGTTAGCGGGGGAGATCTGTGTACCTCCATGTGATGAGCACTGTGACCGAAAGAGCAAATCCAACGCTGCTTCAGACAAAGGAACGACACATCCCTTTATGTGGATGCTGAACTGAAGTTGGATCCCACAGAGCTCATGCACAACACATTTCAGCTCGGCCTATGCTCTTTTCTCTTTATGCTCAACAGAGTTACTTTAAGCAGAAGAGACAAGGTTTAGGCACAAAGCCTTCTGCTGTAGCAAATGTCACTTGGGAGCTTTTATTAAGTCTAGTGGAAGGTGTCCCTGCCTGTGGCAGGGGGTTGGAATTGGATGAGTTTTAAGGTCCCTTCCAACCCAAACCATTCTAAGGTTCTATGACAATTCTATTCAGGAACACACAGACTGGCTTTTGTTCCTTATTAGAGGAGATAGCCCAAAGTAAGATCCCAGCCACAAGCAAAGCTGTTTTCTGGTCTAAGTACAACAAAACACTAGATTGAGAGTGACTGCTCAAGCAGTACTTCACATTACTATCACTCTTCACTACTGCTTCCTGTGGTACAGAGGGCAGAAGAAGACATTGAAGGAGTCAAGAAGAATGCACTGTGCACTGAGAACAGTGGTAACCATGGACACTTACAGCATATCAGGACAGTTGTCTGGTTTTTCCAGCAGGCCTCCTTCCATCACAAAGCGGAGCACTTGTTCATTGGTCATGCCTTGGTAGGGCTGCTCCGCTAACGTCGCGATCTCCCACAGCACGACACCGAAAGACCTGGAAAACAAACCAGAACTTTAAGAAGCCAAGCAATCCTCACAAGGGTGTTTTTCTTACATGATGCTACTTTGGTTACATGGTTCTGTACGGGTCAATCAGTAAAAAAGCCACCACAAACTCACTGCATTGACCAGAAACCTTCTAACTCAGAGGAGATCTAAGCTGTGAGCTTGCCTGGAGAGCCAGCTCGCATCTCATCTCCCTTCCCCGTGGCTTTGAGTTGAGACTTTAGGCACACTGTGAGGTGAGAAGAGCAGTGGGGAAGTGGGAAGAACAAGGGAAAGGAAAGGTGCAGGTAAGGGAAAAAAAAGCAGCTTAAAAAACCCTGTTCCTATCTCTGTGCTTCCAGGCTGGACATACACCTCATCATTACGAGTCCGTGTGCCTGGGTGCAGGGAACCAGGCTGCTTCTCAACAGAAATACCTGAGCCGCTCCAATCTGATTTAAAAGCTGCATTTCCCTGCTACTGCTCCAGCAAACACACGCCAGGCACCTGTGCCTCTCATCTGCCTTAGCACACAGAGCAGGCAAACACACCAACCTCTGCTCCCCAGGCACATAAGC
The DNA here is from genome assembly GCA_039877255.1 of Loriculus beryllinus. Lineage (NCBI taxonomy): Eukaryota > Metazoa > Chordata > Aves > Psittaciformes > Psittacidae > Loriculus > Loriculus beryllinus. The sequence continues at coordinate 19,448 of JBCJKH010058618.1, forward strand.
ACTTCTTGGGTAATACCTTCCATTTATCCCTCTGCTTTGGTTCCTGCCACGCTCTCAGTCAAAGGTGCAAAGTGAGGATCAAAGCGTTTGACACACAGCAGCAAGCAGCAAAGCCAATTGTGGAAAGAGACACAGGAGAAATGTGAATGTTCTCCAGCTTCTTGTAACCAAGACCCTAATTTGCTGCTCCAGGAGCAAAACATTTCAGCCCCCAGGAGAACCTCAGTTATCCCTTTTGCAACATGTATGTAACTCTGGTCTTGAAACAGAGCTTCTAGCTCCTTCCAACTAACTACAAAGGACAGCAGAAGTGAAACAAGAAGTCTAATAATAGGAATTGATTACTGGGGAAGAAAGCACAGTTATGTAATTGGGGAGTTTGGACGTAAGTATTGACACTTGCTAAATATATCTCCATTTAAAATTAGCTTATTGAGCAGACATGGCTCAAACTGTCTGCACTGAAGAGTCATCTACTTTTAGAGCTGCTGTGCACAAGAAAGAACCTCTCCATGTTGTCTTGTGTGGCTAAACTGCTGAGTCAAGCTTAGAGGAAAAACAGCACTGTTTCAATAGGGTATTGTTATGAAAACAGGAGTCCAGTATTATTAGCTGGTTATGGTAGAGTGGTTTTATCTTTCATTCTCTACTGTATCTGAAATGGTTTGCATCTGGAGCCAGAAGCCACAAACAGACTTGCAATTGTTTGCCTTTCAGGGGAGGGAGGGACAGAGGGTCAGCTCAACACTTTGGTGCCTTTGAAGCTGCTTTGATCGCTGCAGGAATAATGAGAACAAGCCTTGCACACCTACTACTCCTATTATCATAACAAATAAACTTATGTTGCTCCTTCAAGGCAACTGCCAGCTCAGAAAGAATGCAAGATGCTGAGGACTTATTTATAGACAAACACCCTCACCCCAAACAGGATTGCATGAAAACGGTCTCCTTCCCTAACGACAACAAAAACAGTCTTGTCTAATTACCTCATTCTCCCGTCTGAAAAGCAATAACAGAATGAATTGCTAAAGCAAAGCTCCACCCTTCAAAACCTCCAGATGCTCTTTCTGCAGTTTGCCATTTCACCTTACAGCTTATAAATCCTGGCCTCTGACCACTTGCACAGTTGTGTCTTTTTGACATTTTGGCTTCTACAACTGATCTCGAAGAACATGGAACCAGATGTCACAATATCCCATTAAACAGGCAGGAAAAGCAATCTCAACAGTTTTTACTGTTTGACAAAAATAAATGGCCTCCAAAACAGCCAAGTTACATGGTTTACATGAAGCAACTTCAAAATCTGAACCAATACAAGGAGTCAGGGATTTTTTCCTGGCAAAGAAACCTTCAATGTACAGTGTTTCGTCTAAAAGTTATTGGTAAGGATGCCAGAATGATCCTTGTAGCCACAAGCAGATCAAGTCAATAGAGTGTTTCATGACAGTGCTAAGTTCAAGCTCTACTGCATTGGAATTCAGACTAAAATTCCTGAATCCGTCGCTGTGGATATATGTGGCAAACACAAACAGACATGTTCTAAACAAACAGCATATTCCTCATGTCGGAGCAGGGGTTTTGCACCTCAAGATAGCACACCTATGTGAAACAAACTGCAGAGTAAATCACTCGTAACAAGTAAGATGACAAAGAGGAACTGTGACATCCTGAGGAGAGCTGTAGACCTCCTCTCCATAAAGCATTTCTTTCCTCTCTATGCTTTCAAGTAAAACTCTGTCAGATTTTACTCCTCTTCCTTTTAAGCTTTCCAATCTCATAATCTTTGCCACTTTCCTTGATGTGACTTCTGGCTAGGATATCTCAAACTGTCCCACTGATAAGCTGCAATATTGTTTGCTCAACCCTGCTCTGAACTGAATGACCGATGGACGTCAAATCCTGCTGACACCGAAGGGAGAACTCACGTGCTTCCTGCACCAACTAAAGCACTGATTTACTTCTGACGCCTGAGCTGGCGTCACATCCATGGGGTTTTTTGTTTGGATTTTGAGTTATGTTTGATCAGTAACGTCACTTCACAGTTCTGGGCTAAAGGAAAGGCTGTATGGAACAAGTGCAGTGCGTCATCCAAGCTGAACACCTCATCTGCTGCGGTCCACTTCTGATACAATGGCTGGGCTCAGAAGTTCCTGCTGTACGGTAAGAGCAGGCAGGTTTTGCCAGCTCCTCACTCCAGGCTCATTCTACACCCAGGGATTTCTAGTGATATATTCCAAATATCTGTCTGCTTTGTGAAGCCATTACAAGTCCCAAAGTTCTTTTACTGCAAGGGACTGCCAAAAGCATGCCTGGGCTGTTCCATTAGATGAATGGCTGATACAGAGCTTCCCCATCAACTAAAAGTGGTTATTTTCATCTACTTCCAAGTCTGAGGGTTACTGGATTCATAAACAAGTTACTAGGCATGTGCAAAGCAAAATTTAAGCAGCATTCTGGTGCTTTGCTTTTTTTATTTGCTGCACGATTCCCCTATGAACCCTTCACTCAGAGCTGGTGCTGCGGACTACAGTTCACCAGCTCCAAAATCCTCAAGCTGTTTGAAGAAAATGCAGTTTACTACTCAAATACCATTCCTACTGACTTTCAGACATTTGGAGGCAATCAGCTGCCAATTCTGGAAGAGATCAGCAGTAAAAACATCTTGTTAGGAAGGCAGAGAAACCATAAAAGACAGAGTAGAGGTTTTGCCAGTACACGTTCATCTGCTGCCAAGTCCTCCCTACCTATCTGCAGAAGTCTGGGGGGGGGGAGCATGCAAGGGGAATTGTTCCAGGCTATTATTTCTTCTAAGAAGTGTATTTTGAAATACCCTGAATGCCTCTATTAATAACTTCACAAATACAACAAGTGGGCAATGTGCTTTTAGAGGATATACTATTTCTGCATCTTGCGGTACACAAAACAAGCAAACAAAGCTCCAAATGGAGAAGGATATACACAGGGGAGATCTCCCAAGGAAAAAAACCTGCTGGTATACACAACCCATCTGAGGGGAAGGAGAGTTGTTATTTACACAGAGGGGTTTGATAAAAAAGCAGGTCAGTACCAGGAACCTTTCTATAATCTTGGCAACTTTTAATGCTCCTCTTGAAGGAGGACAATTTGGAAAACAACAACTTGCTCCTTCAGGTGAAGGGAATGTTTTTCATTGCACAACTGATTTTACAACCCACAGCAGGAAACATGCCACCATCTCCAGTGTGGAATATCCATTTATTTCTGCTCTCTGAGAGCAGAATTTAACCTCATGAGTTCCTGAAAATACGAAATACAAAGCAGAATGCTTTGCAATGGAAAAAGAGAGCTACTTCTGAGAAGACAGGAGAAGCAGCACATTTAAGTCTACTAAAACAAGAGGCTAGAAAGAAGAGGGGCTAAACCAGTTTTTTCAAGCCCTTTTTCGTTACCAGACATCGGAGTGTGTGGTGAAGACTCCATCTTTCAGTGATTCTGGGGACATCCAGCGGACAGGCAGCAAACCTTTCCCTCCTTTACGGTAATAATCTGTCTCGTAGATATCTCTTGTCATGCCAAAATCTAGGAGGAATAAATGTTTTGAGTTTGCAGAATAAAATGATGAACATTTCCTTTACTATAAGTCATTGTAGCCAGTGCAGAATCACAGTTCGGTGCAAAGAACCTGCAATCTCTTACCACGACCCTGCCCTTTACCTGCTGCCTTAGGGCTGGTTAGCTTCCCTCCCCACAAAACCAACTGACTTCAGTAGGTGAGCAAGCTGAATGATTTACATATGAGAAGTTCCAGGATTTATGCTCAAGCTTTGCAGGAAGCCCAGTCTCCTGAAGGTCACACAATGCACTAATCTGTTTGCTGAATTCAATGATTTTCTTTCCCTTTTAAAGAGTGTAAAGAGCTCCTTTAGCAGTTAATACTATTGTCTTTTAGTTGAAGACTCTCACATGTTGAGGGAAATACTTCTCTTTTTAATTCTCTCCAAGGGTAATTTGCAATTCCTCTACAATATTCCATCTCAAATGCTAGAGAGGATTCATTTCTGACTAACACAGGCCAATATTAAAGACATACTTTCTGTTGTATGTATGTCCTTAACTGTAAACGCACAAGCATTTTTAAGACTTGGATCTAACACTGCTCATCTCCTGACTGTAACTCAGACTTAGTCCAGCATTTTTGACCTGTACAATCAGTTTGACACACACAGAACTCTGAGTTTTGAACCAGCCTATTTAAACCAATTACTGTGTTTTCAGTGACCAAAAAGTTAATAAACCAGGTGGCATCAAATCTCTTACTCATACTAATGCTGGTTGCTCACACAGCAGTCAGGGCAAAATCCATTTTATCAACAGAGACCTGGAGTTGCCCCTTGTTTGCTGGGAAAAGTGGAGTGAAAAGAGGACCGAATTCCTCCAGTTCTCACTCACAGTCTTTATTACCAGTCATTGGCTTGGATGAGTGACCAGTCACTGATCGTTCTCATTCCTTGTGTGCTAGGGACACTGGTACCCTTGGAGATTATGACTAAAACGCCCATCTGTGCAGCTATTCCATCACTCCCACACACCAGGGTGACTTTATCCTGGCTGAATGGAAAAATCTTTAAAGATGTAATGCAAATAAGAAACAGGCAACGAGCAGGGGGTAGTGTAGCATAAAGCTCTTCCTCTGAGATCTAAACACCTGAGCTGGCGTGTTCCAGTCAAGATGCTCCTAAACCGTTTCTCCATGGAGGGATCTTCACTGCTACATAAATGAGAGCAGTGCAGTGTATTATGTGAAATGCTTTTGGGGTAACCATGTACCATCTTAAAGGGAAGAAATGCACCATCTCCAGTTCAAAGAACTGTAAAACACGCTGGAGAGGGAGAAGAGGAGGGAGAAAACTGGAGCGGGAAGGAGTCAGGCTGACTTCCCCCAAACCTGCAGAAAATGCACAAAATCCCCCAAAGATCTTATTTCCTAATTAACTGACACAAAATGAAATCATTTTCTCTTTCTCCCAAATGACAGGATTACTTACACAAATTATCAAAATAGCTGAGTTAAGCTCAGAGAAAAAGAATTAGTTTCCTACAGCAGAAGGCTGTTGCTATACATGTTATTTTAATATGCACAACTCAAAAACAGCCAAAAGCTTAAAATCATCCTCTGGAGAGAAGTCTGAAAAAACTCATCTGACACTATTTTGGAGGGATGGTGAAGGGAAAAACAGCAGAGCAGAAAAAAAGCCATTCTGTTGTCTGGAAAGCAGAACTCCAGTTCAGACTGGAAAGCACCCAGCTGAAGTCAAGGCTTATATTCCACTTCTAAATCAGATATACTTTAAAATGATCCTAAAATTCCTATCCCTGAATCAATAAACAGAAGGTGGAATTATTTCTGCACATCAGCAGACAAGTGAATGACACACCAGTGGCAATGACACCATCCACCCAGATGTCTGCAGCATCTGCACCTCCAATCACTGCTTCACTAGCTCTTTTTAAACCCACATACTATACTACTTCCTCACTGGAACAACAGCAAGTAGAGGTATTCTAAGAGTTTCAACTCAGTGTTGACTGCTCACAGGTCTTAAATCACAACAAGCCTTCATAAGGAGCATGCTTCAGAAATTTAAACTAGGGCTAAGTTCTGAGAGGTCTTTTGAGCAGCTTTCAAAACAAGAAAATGCCTCTAAAATGCTGATTTTCTTAGAAGGATGATGGGGTTTGTTAGTGTAGAAGTCAAGCAAGCACACCTCCAATCTTCACTGTGAAGTCTTCTGCCACCATGCAGTTTCTCGCAGCAAGGTCTCTGTGAACGAATTTGTTGGCGTTGAGGTATGCCATCCCATCAGCAATCTCTCCTGCCATCTGAATCATCTTCTTCAGAGTGGGAGGGGACTGGCCAGGATTATTCTGAGCAAGATTAAGGAGACAAAACAGATAAAACAATCTGCAAGATACTGGTTTTCATCATTATTAGGTTTTAAATCACATCATCACAGTTCAGCCTGACATGATCCAGGCGGAACAGAACCTCATGATTACGTGCACCATAGCTTAGTGGGAACTGGCCATATCAAGCTGGGTTACAAAGAGAACTCCCAAATAGCTCTTTTGTAACAGGCCATTCTATTTTAGGGAATACAAGCCAGAAAGACTTTGTGGTACAAGGATGTTCTCTTACACATATGGAGTTTAAATGCCCATCCTTATGGATATCCATCCCTATGAGAGCCAAGAAGATAGAACCAAGAAAGCCCAGAAGGACCAATGCAAATTGGATTCCCAGGAGGAAGAGATGGGTATGGGAGCTGTATGATTAAATTATCAGTTAAGGCAGTGATCAGGCAAGCCCTCCATCCACACCTTATTGAAGCTCCTCATACAGGTCCTCAGAAGAGTTTGCTCAACTCTTTACACTGCACATCAAGGGAGACTGGGAATTTAGGAACAGACAAGCACTGGCTGCTTTGGAGAGCACCAGCACACAAGACAGAAAAGCCAAATGCAGAGCTCATCATTTTAGTGATTTTTATATCATGTCACTATCCCTTTTAAAGAAGCTTGTTGAATTCAACCAAAACTATTTATACATAACCTGAAACGTTATTAATCACAGATGCTAATCAAGCCCTTAGTTCCACAGTCCTACTGGTATTTCCTGAATCCTGTATTCAGTATAATTATTTTCTGTATCAAATCACTTAATCTGTCTGTTCTTGCTAGATGCAATGCCCTCTGTTTATATCTTATTCATTCTCTTGTGCATATACTCAGTGGCAAGTGACCTATGTGTCATCTTTATCCTTCAGACCCTCTATCATATGTGGCAATTTTAGCTGTTAGACTGATAGCCTACATATCAGAATAGTGTATTAGCTAAAATACTGTATTTTTACTTCCCAGCACAGGCAACAGGCAGAACAGACAACATGAAATAATTAACCTAACATGCATGCTAATTTTTAGTTTGATATCTTAATGAGGAATCAGATTGGACGAGAGATTTAATTCAAACCTAGAAAACAGGAAGGACTCAGCAACACAAGAAGGGACCTATTCCATGCAGCACACTGGGCTGTTTGCAACAGCTACCTCATGAAAATACGTGTTGCAGATCACAGAGCAGCTCATGGTTTGTTCTTAGAGCTTAAGGAGAAGGGCAAGAAAGGCTAATTGCCTGCTGCTTCCAATGCTAGGCTGCTCCACTGAAGATGATTCTAACTGAAGAAATAAAAAACCCCATCAAGCAGCTCCTCACTCACCTCTGTGTCCGGCCTCAATGATCTCAGGTAACTTTTGAGGTCCCCACGTGTCATCAGCTCCATGATAACCAGTGTAGGCTGGCCCTGAGAAACAACACCAAGCAGCCGAACCTGGAAAAGACAAAACAAATGCTCAATACAGCTAACTGAACTGTAGGAACCATTTACTCACGTCAATCTGTAGCCCCAAACAGCTGTGAACCTGCAGGAAAGGTCTGAAAACAGATCTGGCTCCACTTGCTGACTCCTATTACACAGTAACACTATAAAGCTCCACAGAGTTGAACCTAAAATCCCAGTTCAGTGAAGATGTACCCTGAATGCCCTCATGCCAACAAGCATCACAGTTGTATGAATCGCAGCCTTATCATAACTTACCACATGGTGACAATTGAACTCCTTCATCACCGAGGCCTCATTTAAGAACTCTATCCTCTCTCGCATACTTGCAGACTCATTGACAGTCTTGATGGCCACCCTGGTCTCTGGCTCATCCTTCACCACTCCCTTGGCTATTCCCTCATATACCATTCCAAAGGAGCCTTGCCCAAGCTCCCGACACATGGTGATCTTCTCACGGGGCACTTCCCATTCATCTGGAACATACACTAAGGAGAGAAAGAACAGGCCGTAACATTTTACTTGTCCAAGATGCATGATCACTGACTGCTTTATGATACAAATGCCCGAAGACTTCTATTGTAAAACACAGTAAACAGGATGAGATTTTGAACAATTCATACCAATAGTCCATGGTCTTTCTCATACAGAGAAAGATAGATAGATAGATAGTTAGATAGATAGACAGACAGATAGATAGACGGACGGATGGATACTTGGCATACAAATAAATGTATAGATGGACTTGAAGTGGATTCACTATAGTACTAACATAATGATAGAAAGAAGGATCCTGAAGGCACCAAAGCAGCATGGGAAGAGGTTGGAATCAATACTTCGGGCTTGAGCTTTTCTTAGGACCCTTGGTTTTCTAATTCTTCCAGACAGCATCAAACACACTTGATCATCTCTATCAGTTCAGTGTCTGCTGTATTCTCTATTAACAGATTGATTTTATGACTAGAGGGAAAGAAACTCTCTGATCTAGTAGGCTCTTTGCATGAAACTATTCTGATCACTTGTATAAGCACTGCTGCATCAGTAAAGGCAGAACCTGCTGCTGCTGCTGCTACAAGTCTTTGATCTGAGGCGGAAGAGAGATCTCAGAAGGTGCCTGCCAGGAGGGAGGACTGCCTCAGGCAAGAAGACATCTGAGTAGTCACTGATGCTGCTCCCTATCAGTCACCAAAGGAGGGGACAGTTGTGTCACATGCTCTGTATGGGTGAAATGACAGGATGCAAAAATAGAGGATTATAGCATGAACACTGACAGACCTTTAACCCTAATGCTGCCACTACAAAAAATAAAAACAGTGGAACAGGCTAAGCTCATTAGCCTCTTGCTAAAGAGAGTTTTATTGGGATGGGAAATGAGGAGACAGAATTGGTTTTTCTAAGTGTTACTATTTTCCACATGAGAAGCACATAAAAACAAGCCATGGATTTGTTCCAGTAAGCCAGAATAGGGCTTAAAAGGGCAAACATGAAAAACAATGAATTTATGAATTCTTCCTTTATTCCAGTGAAAACATCACTGGATGAGTAAATGATACTCTCAAAGTGAAGCTAATGCCTCCAAATTTGCCTCCACTGAATAAACTACAGGAAAAATGTCAAACCCTCCCCAATTTCCACAGACAGGTGACATTGACATCTTGTTAATGATGGATTCACATCTGTGCTAATAAAGCAGAGAGAGAAAGCTGGTTTACAGCATTCCTTTTCCAGATTCCTACCTTTCAAACTTGGACACAAACAGAATACATCAAAGTAAAAGCATCACTAGTGTAAGGTCACACTTACCATCTGAAGCACTGAAGTACTCAGGGTTCACAGAAGCGTACAGCACTCCATTGCCCAGCCTGTCACTGTTCCTGTTGAAAGAACTTTGTTTGGTTTTTACTCTTTAAACCTAAGTACATTTCAGACCGCCTCTTCTATAGTTTGTCCACCATTTGCTCAACCACAGAGTGTTATTTACTGTATGTGGAGAGCTTTCCAGACAAAGGGGACAAACCAAGCTCTTATTCCACCTCACATAATCAATGGGAAAACAGCCCAGAACAGCTTTCCCAGGAAGCCTCCAGCCTTCTTTGTACCAAATCAGCACCAGAAAAAATGTAAACACGAGGTACTTTTAGCTGCAGGGTAAACTTCCTTTAAGAAAGGCAGCTGTAGGGTGATACACCCAGGAGACCTGTGGCTGAGAATATACTTTAACATCATCTGCTCTACTGTGGGATAGACGGGATCTAGCAAAGGACAAGACTGTTTTTAATGGGGAATTCCATTCAACTATTTCATAAACATTTCTATTTTAAAAATCACATACACATACATATTTTACAGGGGTGTTTTTCAGAGTAAGACACATTTATTCATCACTATGAGAGCTCTTGCAGGAGGCAGGTTGTAGACACAAAATTGTAAGACTTAGAAGATCAAAGACAAAACATTCTCTCAGCTAAAACAGGCATTTAACCTAGGAGAGCCCAAGGGAAAGCCAAGCAGGTACTGTACTTCACTAACTACAAAGCCCTTTTTGGAATGTTCGAGAACTGGTCCTACTGTGTGCAGTACTACAAATGAATTAGAGCTGGAAATAATAGGACACTCAATGAGCATCATTTATACAGATATAACAGAAAGCCTCCATACCTAGAGAGTGGCACTGACTTGTATTAAGCTCTCATCATGTATTTCAATTAAGTAATAATTAAACAAATCACTAGTTACAAAGAACAAAACTGAGGAAACAGAATCAATGGAACAGGTTCCTGGATTGCTCTGTCCAAGATGTGATTTTTCACATGGATGTGAGGCCTTCAAAAACCCTCTAGAATTTGCATGAAATCAAGTTAACCCAAACAGAAACTTTCATTATTGATACTGAGCCATATTTCAGTCAAATGATCTGATCATATATGTTCAGCCTGCCATCACTGCCCCAGTGGATACGTTCTGACGAGCCCTCCTCTTCCCTCTCAAACATGATATTGTATAAAAAGCCTCCTGACATCTCAAGCAGCAGCCAGATGCTTGCTGGTAACTCTAAACTACCTCCTTTTACGCACCAACAGAACAGAATCTGCTTCAGCTTCTCGAGTCTTCTGAATGCCTTCTCCCTTTATAATGTCTAACTTCATGGGCACGCATTTGAAATGAAACATTCCCCTCCTGCATTTTTAACCACAAGCATATGCAACTCACCTCTTTTTGTTAAAGACGTACAGCATTATCAGCAATCCCCCAATGATGAGCAGGAAAGCAATAGGGAGCGCAATTATCAAGTGCAGGAAGTTCCCATAGTTTGCTGCTGCAACCAACAAGAAAACAATTGTATCAGGGTTTCTATGAAACCTCCATTAACAAAGAAACATTCAAAACCCACTCAGTGTATTTCCATACAGGGAAGAAATCAAAGTACTCATTTTCTTGTCTGATGCGGAAAAATGCACTCAGAAACACTCCCTGACTGCAGATGAGTGGAGTAAGAAAACAGGCAGTAAAAAGCATTGATTTTGTACAGAACAGTGTCTGCTTGGGGGTTGTTTTCACAACTTATGTTTAAGGACTTATAGTTCTCAGTGAACAATATGTAATTGATCACCTGCATATCCAGTTTCTTTCCACCTTTTGTTCACCTTGCAATTGCTTATACTTATATTCATAATATACACACTCTGCTCTTCCAGTTCTTAGAAATCCAGCAATTAGAAAACCAAAAAGGAATAAAAGATGGAGTTGCAGTTTTCTGTGGATATATCTGCTCTACAACTAAATACAGAAGCTCTTGAGAAGGTCTCTGTGGACACCACAGTGGTGTTCTTATAACATATAAATTATTCCCGGTGTCAGGAGCAGCAACACCCTTTTATCAGGATGTTATCTTTACCAAATTTCACTTGCAACAGACCATATATGAAAAAGCATCTTGATATTTAACAGAATGTGCCAGCCAAAAATCTAAACAAATGCACTGTTTCCTATATTATTCTGCATTTTAAAGCAGGTTTCCCTCATTGCTACAGGTTTTATACAGTACAATACAACTCATGTTGTTATGGCTACCATCCCATTCCTAGCATAGTTGTGCATCACAGGAAGCCACAGCAGTGTGTTCTACACACCCACCAACTGGTTGTATCTCTCACACATATAATGCAATGAGTGCTAGAAAACAGACCACACCTCAGATACACCTCCTGGCTGTCAACACTTGCTGAAAACATGAACAGAGTTCCCAAAGAAGCATCACCAAGTAAGAAGGAGTGTTCAGAGTACAGGCAAGAGGCTCATATGCCCAATTACATATGTAAACAGCAGGAATTATCAGGAAGACCATTTTGACACAGGCAATGAATGTTCATCTTACCTTTGGGTTGCACATAGAAAGAGACTGGCTCAGTCCATGACCCATTTCCAGCTAACGAAGTGGCCTGGACTCTAGCAGAATAGTTTCCAGGGTTCAGGTGGGTTAGTTTAGCTCCACCAAGCTTCTTGTATTCCTGCCTGGAAACACATTCTCGCTTCTCCTAAAAAGCAATTTACAGTTCATGTTAATATCTCCACATTCCTTCAATTCTTAACAATATAGCTGCAGAATAAGCTAATTTTGGTAACTAAAAGCTCCATCTGATCAGGTTTTGTTTAAACACCTTAAGGAGATATGCAGAGTTCAGAATTATCAAACAAAACTAGGGAATGACATGCTGGCTGCTGCTGGGTGTTTGAAACCACGATTTCTACCTGTGACCTGCAGCACTGCACAGAAACATGTTAGGAAAGGTCCCATTTTGTGTATGAATTATGAGTTACAAGAAACGTCAAATCCTCACCTCTCCATGCTGCCCATACTTGATTTCATACATTAGTATCAGCCCATTGGGGTTTGCAGGCTCCAACCACTTCAGGTAGACAGTATTTTCTTCTTTTGCTTCCCATGCTACAGTTCCTGGAATGTTATCTGCTCCCTCTGTAAAGTATTTACAAGTGATGTGAGAAGGACACCCATTACTTGAAACAGAAACTTATGCTACAGCTGAGGAAAACGAAAGGCTCAAACTGTTCTTTAGGTATCAAAGCACTGCAGTAAGCGCTATTCAGAGAACAAAATGCATTGATCAGGGAGAGGTTAGCAGTCTGTACTGCTGGTTGCCAGAAACACAGCACAGTGTATACAGCTCCAGCAGGAACAGCCTCTGCCTCAGTCACTGTGCTGTGTGTGCCCAAAAACCTGGTTATCAGCATCTGATTTTTCCTTCCAGACTTTCCACTAGAAGCTTGCAGGTAGCTGTTCCCACGGGAACAGGACTATGAAGACCATTTCAGTCAAAGAAAAAAGACCACTTATTCAACAATGCAGTTGTTAGGTTTAGAGAAGAAAACAGAATTGTTTTGCCTTTAATTTTCAGAGCCATGCGCAAAAAATCTGGGAACACTTATTTCCTTTTCCCTGATCTCACTGATTTCCTTATTTCCTTGAAATAAGCAATACTTTCTGCCTTTTTACTGACACAGCTGGATCTGGATTATGACAGTCTTTCTTCCAGAAACAAAACAAAATTGCTCTCATTCTGCATCAAATATTCCCAGACATCTGCTGGATTCAGAAGCTCTTTGCTGGATGCATATGAGCTTACACTAAAATCATCTCTATTCTTTTGAGAAGAAGTACAATCTGTAAAAGTCCCAAACCCAAGTACAGCATTCAATGCTTCCCATTTGAAGTACTCTAGATGGGCACAAAGCAATACAGTGCTCCTCCTCTTTCCAGGCTGGACAAATGCATGGTCATTCTGTCACAGAAGAAACGTTTGGCAAACATTCCCACCAGCAAAACTCTTTAACATCTGCAAACAGTTCAGAGTGAACACAGCAAAACTACACATTAGCAGAGAAATGTTCCCCTGTCTTCAGTCAGCATGCAGGGAACTGAAGAATGAAACCTTTTAACCACCATGGCTGTGGGTCTCACCTAATCTGGGAAACAGACTCTCTCACAATTATCTCAGTAGCCAATGCACGTGCTTCTACCTTTGTCCAGATCACAGGACACACAAGAGACCAGTCAAGGACATTAAACTACTGGAGCAAAGTTTTATACAGATCCAATTTCTTTTCTTGCATGGAATTTCTTTGTTATATCCCAATGTTTTTCTACCTGGTTTCGGAGAGTTTGTCCCCCCTGAGGTTAATCTCTCCCCATCAAATACAACAAAGCTGTGCACTGGTGAAAGCATACCTGAAGGCATGGTTCTTGCAAAGACAAAGTTGGAAGCGCTACAACCAAGTGTGTCAGCTTCATGGTTGCAGCTGTGAATATCAATGCGGTAAAGAGTAAAAGGCTGAAGATGGGAGATGACAGTTCTCTCCTTGCCATCCACTTTGGTCTCAAAGAAGGGGTATTCCACCTCGCTCTCCTCTGCATCAGAAACATTGGTGAAGTGATCTGGCCCAGTTGCATTCCTGTTCCGAGTGGCCAAAGTGGCATTTGCGATTCGGAACACATCCCTTCGCTTCCGATCGGGTCTGTGGAATAAACAGGTTAAGGAAAGGTCTGCTTAGAGAAAATTAATTTTTACTCCAGCTCCAGCAAAACTGAGCAAAACCCCCCAGTAAAACAGGTAACTGCTAGTAAAGAAGTTGAATAAAGGAAACTGCAAAACAAGATGAAAGCTTTCTCTTAACCTGAACATAACCTCTTTCTGCTTTGGTCAGACACCAACCAGAACTCTGAAGCTCACACTGCACCTCAAGATAAACAGGCAAGCTTCTGACCTCACACAATAAACTGAGCAGCAAAAATGGCTTCACTGTTATTCAGTAAGTATCCTAGGTTTGTATTTAGTGACAGTAATGTTGATGTTTCAAATAAAAATCACACGTTAAAGGTGGAAAAGGTAAAGGGGAAAAAAGTGTTTTGGAGCTTGCTGCATTAGCAAAGCCAACTCTCAGTAGGCTTAGCTTTTGTTTCAGCTGCAATGAAATTACAGATATCTGAATGTACTGCACTGAGAAAAGAAACCTGGAACGTAGCTGAAGACCACAAGTGTTAACCACCATTCATGTGGGCTAATTTGTATATTTATTTTTGTCACCCAAACAAAAGCTCTGCAAAGGAACAATCGTCCTGTACGAGAAAGCACAGCACTAATGCTGTGTACAGCAAAGAGCAACTTTGCTTTGCCTTACAGGCATCTGTATGGAATTTATGCAGAGTTACAAATCTGACCATCTACAGCACCACCACTCATTCCTGCAGTCTAAGAAGCTGTTGTTGTGGGCAGGCCTGAGTACTGGTACAAGGGTCAACATGACAATACTCTTACAAACATTTGGATGGTATTAGCAAACCCACACATGATCGCCATAGGTTAGACCTGTCACTTGGCTTGTGTCGCATCCCAGCCTGTTCTGCAGAGAAGCAGTAACTACACAGAGCACACTGGCTGCTCCAGCTCCTGCTATCCTAGTTGCTGAAACGTGCAAGACTGCTCATGCCTGGACAGCAATGAACCAGGGGACCTAAAGAAGAACGTAGGAGGAGTCGCACTACAAACCCAGTTTTGGCTTCAATTCTACCCCACTTGAACCTCTTTGCTGGTGCCCATTTAATACCTGGCCAGTGCAACCATTATCCAGGACAAAGTGAGGTCTAACACATTCCTGTCAGAGGGCCAGTTACAGATCAGGCACATAAGCCCTCCCTGAAACACCCAACGGGGAAGAAATATGACTCAACAGGAGAAGCTAATTCACTGTCAAATATACTGCCTCAGTACACTCAGCCACAGAACAGCACGCTGCAGGGAGAGCCAAAACCAGGCTGACTTGGGTTTGAAATCTTCTGGCAGAGGTTGGATGAAATTTTAAGGGTTTTTTCCTTCTTCTTTTTTAGGAGTTCACTACAGCATTTTCCAAAATCCCTTTACTATGTCTCGAGCAGTGGCTCGGACACTCTCCAGTGCACAGAAATAAGCCAATACAGGGAAAAGATGTCCTAAGCTATCAAGAAATTCTTTGAAGCAACATACAAGCAAATGTCTTCATGTGTCACTGGAGTATGGGGGAATTACATAGGAGATGTAAGCACTTGTGCCTCCTCTACACTGGAACTTACAGAAGTTACTAAACCCATTCACCTTGCTTAGGATGAGTATTCATTTACTGCTTTAACCCGGCAGAACTGTTAAAAGCACATGGGATGTGGAGGACAGAACTGATCAACATCTGCACAGATTTTGTGATAAAAGCAGTGAAAATAGAAAGTTCCTTTTCAACCAACCACAAAAGCACGTGCCAATGCAACAACCCAAAAGGCATGACTTGGTCTGTCATTGGGATTCATAAGTTTCAACTCTT
>JBCJKH010058620.1:0-49384 GCA_039877255.1 Loriculus beryllinus
AATGGGTTGCCCAAGGAAGTTGTGAGTGCTCCATCCCTGGCAGTGTTCAAGGGTGGCATGGTTTAGTGTGGGGTGTCTCTGCTTATGGCAGGGGGTTGGAACTGGATGATCTTAAGATCCTTTCCAACCCTAACTATTGTATGATTCTATGATTCTATAAAGATCTCTGAATACACAAGCAGATCTTTGTGTTCTGCTAACTGCATCAATCGGCTTGACAAGCTGGGATTTGCTTATCCCTGCACTAAAAATGTTGCGCAAATGATACATACACGCACTGAAGTAATGCCTACAAATTACTCAGCAATGGCCTGAAATGTTTCACTATTTCTCTTCGTTTCCCCCAGGGTTTTTGTATTCAGCTCAAGTTACAAATTTAAGTGGTGACCTAGGGCTACATTAAAGAGGACTAAAAGCCTAGTGATGCTGTAATGCTTCAAGATCTATTGTTAAAAAGAAAGCAAGCATGGTAAGTTTGTTGTGAGGACTGCTGTCTCGAAGCTACATTGCAAAGAACATCTGTTCTAACACCACACTTTGGGTTCTGCTATGAATTTCCTTGAGTGCAAACACGAAGTCTAAAAACCATGAACAAGAAAAACTGGGAACACAGGAGTGCTGCAGTGTGAGAGGGTTTGGCTGTGGCAGTTCAGGGCAATTATCCTCAACACCCAAGTCCTCCTGAGCAGTTTGGTGGAGGAGTCATGTCCTTTCAAGAAAGCAGTGCTTGAGGAAAACGATCCTGCAAGCATAGAATCATAGAAAATGGGTTGGAAAGGACCTTAAGATCATCTAGTTCCAACCCCCCCCTGCCATAAGCAGGGACACCCCACACTTGGCATCACTTGGCAAAGATAACAATCTGAAAGTATCTGCAAATAAAATCCTTGAGGAAGCTGCCATGAGGTTTAAAGCACCTCACAGGCTCCTGCACAGTCTGTGCAGGCTTGACCATAAGCTCCAGCAGTTCCACGGCATTCCCAGTAAGCAGCTCCAATCATGCCGCGGATCAAGAGGTTCATCGTCTATAGAGATTTCCCAGCACATGCCAAGGACCTGGACCCATTCCATTGTCCTGCAGGATGCCACAGACCGAGTTACAACTGCTGGGCAGGGCTCTGGGGCACGGCAGGACCGCAGTGGGAATGCCGCGGCTGTCACTCTATCCGGGCAGGATTCGTGGCAATGGGGAGGTGCGGCAGCAATGTCACAGAGCGGGCTGCCTCTCCCAGCCTTCCATCGCAGGAATGTAGTGTTCCTTCACTTGAACCACTGCCAGAGAGACAGCGAGGGGCACCCAGGAGCTCCAGCTAGACGGACCAGCTTGTCAGCTCCAAATGAACAATTGCCACAGTGGAAAAGTTCTGACTCAGAAATGATAAAGTGAGGAACAGCACCTCCCTTTCAGTGTTTCCCCTCTGCCCTGTGCTGGGAGTAGGACCCACCTCACCAAGCCCTGAAATTCTGGTCTCCTTAACTTTGCCTGGGGTGAAGACAAAGAACTAGTTTGGAATGAAGAGAAAAGATTGTGCTGCTATTATCTGCAGGATGCAATCAGAACCAGCGAGGCCTGTGTTTAAGGTATACTCCTGCCTTTGTTTCGCATTGGGTTTGGTAATGCCCCCTGGCTGCACTCTGTCACTGGGCTGCATACTTGTGCTGTGATGAATGCAGCTCAGGCTCTGGAGCCAAAAGCAGGGGGCTTGTAGCACAACAGAGCTAAAGGAGCAGCTACTCCCAAATAATGAACGTGTGAATAGTTTCCTTCCATTCAAAGCATGGACAAGATGTTTTGATTCAACGCCTTGGTATGTTAAGCTGCCCTTGTCGGCAGCTAGAGTACTTCATTAAAAGTCTCCATCTCATCTCAAAATCTTCTGAAAACAGAGAAATGTACGTAAGTTACAATCATTGGTCTCCTTGCCCAGCTGGAGACCTGTTTGTGATGTTAGCTCCTACTTTTATCAAAAGGAACGGTACTCTGTTGTGCAAAGTGCATCCAACTAGAAAAATGTAGGGAATTAAGGTTCCTTACAAACCATTCTGAGCTCTGCAGGATTTTATAGAGCATTTTCTACAGGTTGACTAATACCAGGGAAGATGTGGAAGAACACTGGCAACTAAGAACAGATATAAACACTACCATAAAAAGAGAAACTAACAGCCCCCAGATGAAAAGGAGAGTGAATGGCTTTCCCATGAGTGTGTGTTTATTGATAAGCTCTGCCCACAGATTTAAAACTATTGAAAGCATGCCTGCTCACACTTTACAATAGGAGCAAAACCCTTAGTGAGACTGATCAAAGGAGCATTTTATTCTTACAATGGTCCATCTTTCCTCTGATGGTAAAGATAAACTTAATAGAATCCATAGGACATTTCAGAGAACGGGAATAAATCACTCTGGTGGGGCTCTACACAGACTTTCTCAGCCTGAGTCATATTTAAACATGAAAGGCACATGGGACCTTCCCCCTCCTCTCCTCCCCGACTGTCAGTTTGAAATTTCCCAGATCCTGGGTTAATCAGTTTCACCCAGCTATAACTACTTTTTTGTTGTTATTTGGCTATATAAGAAATGTAATTTGTCCAGATCCACATAACTCTTTTGGTACAAGAACAGAATATTTACTAAAGTATTTTATTAGTCTGATATTTCACTCATTGCTAAAAATGAATAATGTTCTGTGGGAGTGTTTGAAAAGAAGCTCTCAACCAAAGTTTGTGGTGAGATGATTAGAATGATGTTCAAAAGAGACAGCAAAAGCAGGCAGCAGCGGTTGATACCCGAGTTTGCCTCTCCTGGGCCATCCCTCCTCTGGCTAGCTAAAACACAGCTGCAACTGGCAGGGTGAAAAAGGCAGCTGGAGAGACGCTCATGGCACCCACAAGACAACCAGAGTTTCAGTGTTGTTTCCTCTACCTGTTGGTTCTGTATCATAAGTACAATTTCTGCGTTATCTCCGTAGGTTTAGTCTAATGATTGCTGGGGGGGTGGGTGTGATGTCCTGCTCTGTGTCTGGGTGTTTGCTTGTCTTAGGCAGGAATTTTCCTCTCTCTCAGGTTCTACGTGACAGAACGGGTTTCCAGTGTGTGTTTTACACCAGAACACCATGGAATTCATGCAGGAAGTGTATTTATTGCAATGATGGTGTGACAATAGGACCCTCTCTGATAACTGTCAATTACAATCTCTCCAGGGCTGCAGGCCCTCTATTCTCACAAAGTCAGTAAAAGAAAGGAATAAATTTTTAGCAACTGTTGTTGTGTATGTCCTATCTCCTGGACTGAACCAAAATTTCTTACCACCCTTTTGGACAGGGCAAAATCAAGTTATAGATTCGTAGCCAAATAAAGCAATAAAGACTAGTCTAATCCACTGTGGTCCTCAACAGTTTTATCTCTTGGGACTCTCAACAGTTTTCTCTCTTTGGGTATACTGTTTCTACTTGTGATCAAGTCCCTACCAGTGCTGTAAACAGTTGCACAAATACCTAGCTAAAATCTGTCCCATCTGGATGGTTTGCATTTTAAGAAGGGCGTAAGGGACATGTTGCAAGTGAAGTGCTCTTCTCTTGCTTACCAGCTTCAGAAGCCCTGGTAGAAACCACTTTGCAGTTATCTGGTTATCCAAATATTAATTAGGCATGTTGCAGCTTTTCTCCCTCTAAAAGAAACCACTTATATAACAAACTAGACTTGGAAAGTGAATGCAAAGCTTGCTTCCTCCCAGAGTAAGGGGCAGTCAATTCCTACTGTGAGATAGCTGAACTCAGCTCTTACCAGGGCTTTCCTAGAAGTGGAGGTAGGTGGGTGTTTATTGCAGGTAAGTCCCATAAAGCTCACACAAATCAACTTTCCCACATTCCTTCTCCTTGCTGATTCACCTACCCCAAGGATACAGGCTTGTCTCGGAGCAGATTGCCTGTCCTACTGCCAAAGCACAGCCCGGCTGAGATGCAGAAATTAATCAAATGAATACCTTTATTAAAAATGATTGTTCTGCCTGTGCAAGGCTTGATTGGCAACTCTGGAGATTTAATTTCTCTGGCTGCAGAGTCAGTATTGCCTGAGAAGCAGTGGCCATAAGCTCAATATGTCTCTTAAGGTATTCAGAGAGGTAGCAAGGGAAGCTGATTACTCTTTTTCCCCTCCCTGTCACATTAAAGAAGGATTCTTTGTGCTTTTGGCAGAGGGGCCCCTAGAATAGGTCTTAATATAACAATAAGAATAGAGGGTTTACTAACATTATGCAAAAGCCCAAAGCAACTGACTACTCCAAATTAGAAACAGACTTTTCAGCCCAAACTGATCTTCAAAACCACGGCTTAGAAAAGTCCTTATCAGAATTGATGCACAGTAAAATTTTTGTATTTATATATTAATATAAACGTATGCATATACATATATAGAGAGAGAGTTCACATTAAAGATCCTTATAGTCTAGGAAGACTTTTATTTGTCTTTACTCCACTGATAAAGTTCAGTGCAAATTAAGTGCCCAGATGCAGCAGTATTAATGTAGTGATGTTACTTTGGCTGTCTCTTTGGTATGCTAGGCATAGCCCCTCTCAAAACAGGAATGCAGCAAAACCGTTGTAGTTTTTCCACAGCCTTTTATGGGGGCTTTTATATAAATATCTGCCCTTGGAAACAGGTTTTCAGTTTGCGAGAAAATTCCCTGGGCAACTTGTTTGGATGTAAATCACCATAGAAGAAAATATCTTTTAGGCTTTTAAATTCTTTCATGTATATGTAATACAAGAGATATGGGATAAAGGTGACAGAAAATTATTATGGGAAAATATTTTACATCAAAGATAAAGTTAGCAGTTCCCTCACTTTGTTAAGATAAAGATCTTTGCTATCAATATACAGCGATGGTAGCAAAATAGTACTTGCACAGCTAACTTTGTCTTGGTTTTGTGTGGTGTACAAGAGTTGCTTTAAAATTAGAGAGGAATTCTGGATGCAGACTGTGAATTTACAGAATCATAAAAGCTCATTTACAGATCAATTAATCCATTGGGTCAGATAAATGAATTAGCAGGGTTCTGCACCCATCAATGTAATTAAAATCTGAATTACCCAAATCTGGACTGTAGACTTGGGTTTCAGTCCAAAAATGACAGGTTTTAAAAGAATTCAATAGGTGACCTACCAAATTACTTTCAAAAATGTTGTCTCCTTATTTCCGTTCATTGGCTTTCACCTCTTTTTTGAATGTCTTTCCCTAGCAGAGGTATACCTTACCCTAGCATTTTCTAACCTTGCTGTTTGATAACTTTCTTCTCTTACAAACTGAATCTGTGAACTTCACCTTTATTGTTTGAAATGACAATTAGATATATGAGGCTGAAAAGCACTGTAATTTTAAGTGCATGTTAAGTTCTAGAAGAAAAAAAAAGATGTCAAAGTTGCTGCATTATACATTTGAAAACAATAAAAATAAATAAAATCTTTGTGTATGTCTTTTAAATGATTCAGTGCTCATTTCCCCTCTCCTTTCCCTCTCTTCTAGCCAGTAGTGAGGCACCCAAAAATAACAAACCAGCATGCTTGCCTAATAGATTAGAGGAAAACACTGTTTGGTTAAGGAAATAGATTTCAGTTCCATGTTTCACAGATCCTAGAATCAATGAGAGGGAGAAGCCATTTTTTTAAAGACTTATTACTGTAGTTTTTGATTTCTTTTTAATTAAAGACTTAAACAGTGAGAAAGTAACTACACAGCAAGTCCTCCATGTGGTAACTGGTGAATGAATTGAGATGGGTGGAGTTGTTTGAAAGCACCAAGAAGACTATACTTCTTGGATATCATTATCAACTCTAGCAGTGATTCGTAATGTTTCCAAACATTCAGAGCCTCTCTGTAATAATAAAATCATGATCTCCAATGGAAATGAGTACCGGTTTCTTAATCATCATGGTCTGTTAACACACAGCTTAGATATTTTTAAACTCAGTTAAAACCAGGATGCTTTCTTTTTGAAGGCACATGACAATGTTTTTCTTGATAAAGAGCTATGCTACATTCAGAATAATGTATAAGGAAGAGTAAACTACATTTTGCCCTTTAGCCAGATCAGGGGGTCTACCTAAATCAACAGCCTTGTACCACTACAGAGCTAGTATAAGGAAAAGGAGAAACCCAGAGCTTTAGTTACAGTTTTTGAGATTTACTGCAAGTACGTGGATCTGATTCTTCCCTCGGGAGGATTCTTCAGAGTCATTTAAATCTGTGCAATAGGAGGACAATCCAGTGGCTTGTCCCTGCTTTGCAGAATGGCAATGACCGCCTAGACTTGTGGACTCTCTATGGAGAGTTTGACTGCAAGAGGATAGAATAGGGAGCAACTGGAGGTGCCCCTGAGTACATCTGTAGGTTTTTCTGCACCTGCAAAAAGTATTTTAAAACCAATAGTGAATAAAACACTTATGTTCTCTTTCACTCTGCCTCATCCAACAGCCCCAGTGAAAACTCTCTGCTTTCTGTTTATGAGCTGTGGTGGATCATGTACAGCAGAGAGAGCAGTACTCTCTCTTACGGAAGGTGTGGTTGCATTCCTTGCCCCACCACCATACACAGCTTACAGTCAATAAAGCCAGAAAAGGAGAAATTATCCTCTCTACTGTTTACAAGGTGAAATAATTTCACTTTACCATCAACAAATGAAAAGATCCATCACCATCTTACTGCAACATTTTAAAATACTGCACTCCCAAAGTCCTCCATGAACTGAGATGTCAATAACATTTTATCAGTGACTGAAATATTTGCTTTATATAACGCTGTTTGGATCAGTTTTGACAGCATTTAGCAACTACACCAAAAGCAGAATGTGGTTGGGGTTTTTTTCACTGCAAATACTTGAACACTATTTAATCACACACTGAATACTCTTATGGGGAAGTTCCGTCCCTATTTGACCAAAAGGGAGTAAAGGAAACAGAAAAGTGCAGCACTGATCATTGAAGAAGACAAACACCCAGAGCTCTCCCTTTTTCAGGGAAATCAAGTGTTTCACATTTTTCATTGCAGTGCTATGATGCAGCTGGCACAGATGGGAAAAGGGCACAAAGAGCCCAGAGCTCCTAATTCAGGAACTGCTAACTCAAAACCAGATCCTTTTACACATCTGTAGTAGGTAAATCTACTATGGTAAGATTATCCCAAAAAATTTTGAAAGGACCTGTGCATAGAACCCAGAACAACATTAAGCCAAGCATAATGAACAGGGCCAGGACTAAAACGCGTGATCTCCTGGGGCATTTTTTTCTGCTTATGGGTTCACTTAGGGAAGGGGTTCTTTGTATTTGGGACACAGCTTGGCCAATGCTTGGTGCTAGATCTTGTTCTTGATCCCTGGACTTTGAAGGATCAGTCTCAGAGAGCCTCTGCAACACATGCAAACTAAATCTTGCCACAGGATCATCCTCTGCAGCTGGAACCAATGACCCAGTTAGAAACTTCTGGACTGGTAGGTACAAGAAGGTTCTGAGTGTTTTGTTACTCTAATCGCTTGGACGCGTGGATATTACTTGTAGGTTACTCTGCACACCTCTGCAACAAGGGAGGCCATGAACACTTCACAGCTGCATGTCTGAATAAAGCAGTCTGAAAACGTATCTGAACAATTTCTAGGCAAATTTAAGCTCTCCTTGCCGAGCAGTTTCAGCTCAGGAATACTGGAAAACACATTTTTCGTGCATGTGGTTTTTAGTAAATGCAGCTGTCACGAAAGAGGAGGGTTTGTGTTCCTAAGAAGGTGCAGCAAAGACAAGACAAATGGTTGGAATAAAGCTTTAACAGGAATGTGCCTACTCTGCCTAGGCAATAAACCCCACTTCTGTAGAACCTTCAGGGCAACCTTTAAACTACCTGGCTCAGGCACTAGCAGCTGTCTAGCTGTGGGATTTCAGTGAATGTTGTACAAACCCAACCAAGTCCCCAGGGAAGCCAGTACTTGCTGCGCAAGCCACTCCTCCCCATCCCCAGACCAGCTGGAGGGACACTGGCTCTGCACAAAGTGCACCTTCCCATGCTGCATAGGCACAACTGGAGACGATCTTTAACCAAGCCTTGCTTTCCCTGCCATGCTGCAGATTATGTTTTCCAAGTGTGTTGGGAGTGAACTTAAGCCATCTATCCCAATCTGATAATGCTTCTCTCTGAGCATTTTGCTGCAGTAAAATTGTGGAGGTGAAAACAGCGAAGGCACTCAGTGTTTATTTCCTTGACAATTTTCCTCTTATTCAATAGATACAGATTCAGATTTCATCCTCTGACCTAAATGTGTATTCTGAAGGAGTTCAGCTGGATTTATATCAGTGCAACAGCAGAATCTGGTTTACGATCTTCGGATGACAACATCAGTTAGCAGACTTGCTTAGTTCTCTGTAATATATTCTTTGGGTTTTCTATGAAGTGTCTGTTCAACAAGCATAGTAGTCTAGGTACGATGCAGTTCTGTGGCAACAGTGTACCACATAAATTAAGCTAACCCTGGGTAATGTCACAAAAAAATATGTGTTTATAGCTTCATGCCAGTTTCTGACTAATGCTTTTGTTTGTTGCTATAGCAAACCACACATGAATCTGATAGCCAAAACCATGTTTATGACTAACTTTAGCTCTCTGGGGACTGAAAATATGGAGTAAAAAAAAAAAACCCAACAAAACCAAAACCCACAACACACAATGTGAGGAGAACATGATAGGAAACACCTTTTTTGGCACGAGTTACTATGAACATTAAAAGAGAAGAACATCATGAGTGGAAAACATTAGGAAATGGGAACTGTGGGAATAACCAGCTTTAACCCATGACCATTCAAATACAACTTTTACTTCACATTACAAAGTTGTCTGTGCAGGACTAGTACATACTAGAATACGTTGCAGGAAGTCCTGGCTGCGTGTTAAAGGATGGATATAAGCTTCTGAGAAGCTTTGGATCACAAGTTAAACCAGTCAGACACTTTACTCAAGATAATTTTTACACCCTGCCTTCACACCTAGGACACTGGTATTCGCTTAATTAATTTCTATTACAATTTATACTTTGGTAATTTCCGAGAGCTTCTCCCAAGACTGACACCTCATTATGCTGTACAAACACACAATGAGTAACAGTGCCAGTCCTGAAGAGCTTTTTGTCAAACTAAAGGAGAGAGCCAAAGGGAGAGGAGGAGGGACAGAGAGCAAGAGGCAGAGACAGAGGAGATGTGACTGCATCGCCCACCAAATCAGATGTTGAACTCAAGTGCTTTGCACTCCAGTTCAGTTGTCTGATCCAGGTTACCAAATATATTGTTGTGAGAAGAAGAATACATTATGTATCCTGCATGGGAGGGAAAATCAATGCAGGTAAAGTGATTCCTAAACTTAGATAGCTTACAACAAAGCTACATTATGTCAGGCAAAATTTATGCTATTGTTGCCCTGTTATTCTTAATAATCCCTTTCCTTCATGGTTTAAAAAAATAAAGGGGAGTATTGCTGTATAGTGTATAGACACAGATCATCTATCGACGTTTTCTATTGATTTTAATTACTCTGGCTCTAGACTGCATATTGCATCTTTATTCACAGGTTTTGTACTGTGCATAAAGGCGTATGATCACCACAATCTGTGGCAAGTTCTTGTATCATCTGTCCCATAACTCAGCAGAGAGTCTTGAGATTGTATACAGCTTTGTGGAAAGGTAGCTCTGACCACGCTCTAGTATTCCATGTATTTCCAAGGGGGTGTTCATGAAAGACACCTTGACTCATCAGTAGGTTAAACAGAGCCATAAATGGAAGCTTGTACAATCTGTAGGACTCAGATGATTTGCTGGGCATTTAATGCCACAGGATCAAATCTTGATGTATTGAGATATCATTCTGTGCCTACTCAAGCAAGGCATCTATTAGCCTCAAGGAAACTAATATATGGCATGGTACATCACATTCATCTTGCAGTTCAGACTCTGACACAGGTTGAGATCAGCTTTGATTCAGTATTGTAAAATCCAGCAGAACACAGAGCACCGCACATAGTGTACCCTTGTGAGAGTAAATACTTATGGGAAAAAATGCAGGCATATTGTAGATTAGCCATGAATTCAATTAATGTATACAGCAAGTAGCATTAAGACATCAGTGTTGTGTAATGAGAAAAACATAAGCAAGTAAGATATAGGCAGAAGTTTTCCAGCTATAGCCTAATTATCACTCGGACTACAGAGTGATTAATGGTGATTTGCAGAAGGCCACGTATGACTCACTCTTTCTTTGACATTCTTTTTCAGTTCTTCACATTTGGCAGAAAATGCATCTTACAAAAAACCAAGAAGATGCCAGGTTTCTTTCCTCCACATCCACACTGAGAACCTGAAACCAGCTCTGGAAGAAGCTGAAATACAGAAGCTGAATACAGAAACCATTTCAATATAGCTGCCCCTTTCCCTGTGACCTCCCCCTAAAGTAACTGCTCTTCTCTGAGAGTGGATTAAATAAGAGACCCTAAGTATAGATGAATGAGGCTGCCAACCCAGCTCCTGCTCTGCATGACTTTTGGACATGTAGTAGCAGAAGGCACTGGTTAACAGTATGGATATGTATTTATGCAGGCACAGTGCTACTTAATAAGCATCTTTCTCTTTGCACTCTCAAAGGGCACCCTTGCACTCTCTGGGGTACCGATCACCCAGTGTTGCCTAGCACATGTGAATATGCCAGCTTGGCAACTGCAGCATTTGTTCGTGTTCACCAAGAAAGTCCCTGTACCTGCCCAGAGCACCATGTGAAAGCAGGTGAGCTCTCCCTGCCTCGCAGAAAGTAAGGTAGCATAGCAAAAAGATTACTTGCTCAAAGTCACAAAGCATCTGGCAGCAGAGCCAGCAATAAATACAACCCAGATGTTCTGGATTCCACCTCCTCTCTGCACCATGCTGCCTCTCTTAGCTTGATGCTGGAAGGAAATGTTTTACATTTACTCATCCCTCCTTTTCCTTTGTCAGTAGAAATTAAAGCAGGCATCTGACTGCCTGAGTCTTGAATACTCCAATGGTTTCCAAGGCTTGCAGTGAACTCAGCCAACATTTTTATTGAATCCAGCCCTAATGGACAACAAAAGTGTTTGCTTTGCCAGCTAGTCTATCAGTGCAAAACTCATCTGAGCACATACTACTTCTATGTAAATATGCATTGTGTATATACATATATTTAATGACTTTGCAAATAACCTTTTTTTACAAAAAGTACTATTTTTGCAACTGTGATAGTTTGGCTGGGTTAATTTTCTTTATAGTAGCTAGTATGGGGCTATGTTTTGGATTTGTGCTGAAAACAGTGTTGATAATACAGAGATGTTTTAGTTATTGCTGAGAAGTGCTTACAGAGTCAAGGCCTTTTCTGCTTCTCACCCCACCAGCAAATAGGCTGGGACTGCACAAGGAGCTGGAAGGGTACACAGCTGGGACAGGTGACTACAAGTGACCAAAGGGATATTCCGTACCATATGGTGTCGTACTCAGCATATAAAGGTGGAGGAAGAAGAAAAGGGGGGCATTTGGAGTGATGGCATTTGTCTTCCTGAGTAACTGTTATGCATGACAGAGCCCTGCTGTTCTGGAGATGGCAGAACACCTGCCTGCCGATGGGAAGTGGTGAATGAATTCTTTGTTTTCCCTTGCTTGTGTGTGCAGCTTTTGCTTTACCTGTTAAATTGTCTTACCTCAATCCATGACTTTTCTCACTTTTACTCTTCTGATTCTCTCCTCCATCCCACTTGGTGGGGAGTGAATGAGTGACTGTGTGGGGTTTAGCTGCCGTCTGGGATTAAACCACAACAGCAACTCAGCTGAGCAGTGAATAGATTGATCTACTATTAAAACAATCAAAATACTGCATCGTGATTTTTTTCAGTATAAGCTTTAAACAAGCCTCTGTACTCTTTTACTTTGTTGAAAGTCAGGAAAGGCTGTTAGGATGGTTCTTGCATTGAACTCACTCAAGTCTGCTTAAGGACGGATGGCTAACTAGCATTCATTTTCCATTAATTTATTTTGTGAACAGGATGTCCTAATATTTAAAATCTGCTTAGTAACCTATCTATGGTGTCTGTGTGGGGGCCATGTCCATGTATTTTCCAAAAGCAATGTAGATCTCATTTCATGGGAATACCTCATGTCTGTCAGTAAAATATCCTTACTGCTGTCAGCCCAAAGTGAGTCCATGTCTCTGAGCAGTTGAACACACTCTTGCCACATTTTTCACCCTCAAGGTGAGTGTCAATCAATTCTTCCTGCCTGTCATGATAAAAATCCATCTGGCAGTGGTAGGTCTTGTGCTGCTGTTGCTATAACCCCACAGCCAATGAGTTGCTCTGGCTTGAGGGAAGCTGGACTGAAGTTAAGAAGTACAGCATTGCACATTGTATTCTTCTCTCTCCAAACACCCAACGGGCATGACAGTGGGAACAAAAACTTCAGCAGCTGCAGGCTGGCTAAAACCCTTAAATCCTCTGTGCAGAACTCCCTCATAATTCTTGACTAGAGAACAAATGTACACGAGATTTTGCATTCAGGTCTCCAAGTTTCTGCCCATCTGCAGGACAGCAGCAGGAGATCCCACACACAGCAAGATCACAGTGCCCATGCCCAGTTGTACTACGTGCCTCCATCATGAGCACTTTGCAGGAAGCCACATGTTGGATGAGTGCATTCACAGATTTGGTCTGGACAACAGGGGTTTATTATGACTGAGAATTTCTAAGATCTTCTAGACAATGAAAAAAACCCCAAAACACAGCCCCCCAAAGCCTCCTTTCTTCCTCTGTAAACTGTTTCCACTACTTCCTCATTACTGCCTCTGTTTTGCTTCACTGGCTTGACACAAAGCTTCTTATTCCTTGGAGGCATATCCGGGTAGGTGGCTATATATCACTAAACACAGTGGGAATTTAACCTGCCATCAGACTGCAGCAGCAATAAATGACAAGAATAGGTCTTGACAAACAGGCTGGGTTGTACCATTTTTGTGCAACAATAGTAAGTTTGTCATATTTGAGCCTGCCTTCACGCCAGAGACACTGCCTCCTGCAAAGTCTCTGCAACGCAGGAAGCTCTCACCCCTTCTCAAAGCTACTGCAGCCAGGTCAAGGATGTTGCTCCTTGCTGCAATTTGTCAGTGCCGATTTAGCAAGCCCCAGCTCCCTTCCTCTGAGCACCTGAGGCTCTGACCGGCGTTGCACGTAGTTCCAAGTGTGTCCAAGAGCCAAAACCTTATCACAGTCCACCTCTGTCTCCTTGCAAGAACAGAATTAGTGGAGGAGCTAGCGTGGTCTGTTTCTGCTCATGTGACAGCCAGCTCCTGTTTTGGATTAGAAGATGATGGTTTTCCCTCCCTTTCCACCCCTTTCTGGGCATTTAAAAGAGAAGGATTTGTGGGAAGGAGAAAATGCTCATGGCTTTTTATACCTCTTTTGCCCTCCCTTTGCTCTGGTGCAAATGAAAGCCCCAGTTCCTGGGCCATATCTATGTATGCTGCCCAGGGGCCTGACTTCTATCAGCCCAGGCTGTGAAATAACAATGGGATAGTGGAGAGGTGTTCATGCACTTCCTCACAGAGGACTGCTGGCAGAAGACCAGTTTCCAATGCATGTCACGAATTGGGGGAGCGCTGCAAAAGCACTGCTTCCCTATCACACAGCAGGGTGGAGATCTGCTGATTTGACACCAATCCCCACTTTTCAAAGCAAGGCAAGAGGCTGAACGTGAACCAGCAATGAGCCCCAGACACGAAGGAGTGCAAATGAATTAACAAGACACAGCTGAGAATGGCAGTGGCAGCAGTCAGCAGAAACACCCCAAACACCCTGGCCGCTGCAAGGGCTGCTGCTGTGTGTGTTGCTGCTTATGTGCCAGTACAGCTCCACGACACCTGAGTCTGATGCAACACCTACAACATGTTTCCCCTGGGCTGGAAAGGCTGTGGCTGTCCATGGGGACAAGGAGGGGGTTTTGCTGTGTGAAGCTGTCTCCCCCATACTGGTGTCCACTGCTTTGTGGCCGGATGTGTCTGTGTGCATTGGCTCTTCTGGCTGCTCTCTCTGGCTGCCCTTCAGAAATAATCCAAAATCAATGGTTTTCTTTCCCTCCCACTTGCTTCCTTCCCTGCTCTGGGGTTGCCTTTGTCTCCATCACTGCATCACAAGGGTCTGCAAGTACCTTTAGGCAGTCTTGCTGTGGCACTGGAGTGTGCTGTGGACTTCCCTGCTCCCAGACTTTTGCCAGGGTATCCTCTCTTGAGAACAGCTTCTGCTGGGCAGACTGAACCCAGAGATACCAGCCTGCAAAGGACTTCAGAGTGGGCCTGCCAGAAACGTTATTCACAGGTACTATGTGAATTTGAACTTTTCTTCAGAAAAAAACCCCCGCTAGAAATGGAAAGTAGGAAATCCCATTATTTCCTGACCAAGATTTTCATACCCAAGCCTTGCTGTCAACAAGCTAATCCAACTCAGCTACTTCAGCCCCTCTGTTTCAGAGCACCTTCCAGTGATAAGTGCCCTGAATACTCCACCAGTATCGTGCTGTTGAGCTGCACATCATTTGCCTGCATGCAAACACCCCACCTGCGTAACCATCAACCCATCTGTTCTGCAACCTGCCCACCACAGCCTTCCGTGCTGCTGCACTGTGCAGTTGTCTCCTTGGCAAGCCATGGTCCTATACTGAAAGAGGGAGGTTGCATCACTCTTTTTAAATCAAGAGAGAGAGACGTATGTCTGCATGTGTGCAGCAATGTGCTCCAGAGCCCATGAGGCGACTGGGACATCATCTTGCACTGACAGTATGTGCAGTGAATGCTGCTGTGGAAAGTTGGCCTGGGAGTCCTGATAGCTGCTCTGATCTCCTCACCATGAGACACAGGGATGATTTGTTGTCACATGCACCAAGCACCCTGATTTCTTTCTCAGAAATAAGCCTGTATATTTAGGAAATATTACGTTTGTTCTTGAGCTTATCTGCGAGTTCTCTGGGCTTTAAGGTTTATTTAGAATAAATAAGGTTTATCTATTTGGTTGGTGAAGCTTGCAATGTATACTTTATATTATGTAATTAATGGCCTAATCTCTGTGATGAGCTTTCCTGGCATAACCCAGTAGTTATCCAAAAGCTCCTTTTGAATCTCTGAGGGAGGATAATTTTAAAAAGAAAAACATGATTTCCTCTGCTATCCCTATCCAAACCATTTCATTCACAGATTCCTCTTAGACTGACTGAAGCAGTTGTTAAATCCATTGTGGACATATAATCCAAATATAGATGTAAGATCACTGTGCCATTACTAAATGTATTCCTTTCATAACAGTTCTGCTGGAGTCCTGCCTTCATACAGCTCTGTGTATCACTGAAATATCCTCTTATAAATACCTGCATGTGAAATAACTTTCTGAAGTCTGTTTTACGCCACTTGCACAGTCAATAATTTTCTAGTCCAACACATACCACAAAAGAAGAGAGTAATAGCAAAGCCTAGGGAACATAGCACCCTTCATGACCACTCTAGCACTGTATGTTCACAGGAAGCCTAATAAATAAGTTAGCATCACAACTGCACATCACTGCCTTTGTAGACATCCATCTCCATGAGCACAAATGCTGCATGTAGTCATTCTCATGCGAAAATGCCCAGTGCTTCCAAAATGGGCTCTGACTGTCTGGTTACTTCAATAAGGCTCTGAGCTGTCCGAGCTATTCCTTGCACAAATCATTTTTGTCTCATAATCAAGCCCATTATGTGAAAAAGTCAACCTTAAGGAGTGCAAGGACACAGTTCATATAAAAATCAATGCAACCTTTCACTAAACCATAAATCAGACCAACTCTGGCATATGTGAAACTATTTAGGGAATGCTTAATGACATTTTTGTATTCTTGTAAATTATTTGCTTTCGTGCTTTCACCTGATTTTAGAAGCACGAATAGTGAAAGCTCTGCTCAAACCAGGAAATAACAGCAATGAAAACCACTAGCTTTCTCATGATAGCTTCTCGTATCTTCATTTCATATACCTTCCAATAAACCTGCACACATATCAAACACAAAACACAACCCAAACTTTCAGATGGTTATCTGATCTGAGGAATTGCTTCTCACCTCCCTGAGGTTCACCAGAAGCTGATTTCAACTATTTCTTAAAATAATAGTGCCTAGTTTTCACCCTTTAGAATATAATGCAACCATCACTTAAAGCAGTTCTTGCTGCATAGAAAAGTTATTATCCCATCTGCTACCAAACTCTAATTCTTGCCTCTGCATGCATGTCCTTTGAGTGTCTTCTTTGTACTAAAATTTCCATTCTGGAATTCACTCCTCCAAGTAATTCTGCTAAGGCTGGTTCTGTGGATTACAATGACATGTAGAATGACATGAGGCAAGGAAAAGTTCCTGCATGTAGTTATTTTGAGGGAAATGTAGAGCATTGTGCCTGGCTGACAGTCGAAGGGCTCGGTGCTGGGACAAAACACACAGCAAGTAAATGAAGAGGTGACCTGTGGAAAGCTGAATGACATCAGCTTTCTAGGGCTGGTATGAAGTATGGGATACTTAGGAAAATAGGGATGGTTGGACTAATAAAACGTGTCTGTTTTCAGGACTCACAGCAAGGTGGAAGATGTTACATCTGTAGTAGTTTATTAGACTATTTAGCTAGGACTTGTAAAAATGGAAAGAAATATGTGCAGCTTGAAACTTTTGCTTTTCAGTGCTGGTTGACTAAGGCCACAAACATACCACTCTTCAAAGGGGGAGAGCTGAAAGAGCTCAGTGGGCAGGTAGAAAGGTATTTAAAATCAGATGGCTGCACGGGTAACACTGCCTCCTGACTCTGCAAAAGTCAGGCACAGCCCACCGCTATCAAAATCAAGTGGTGTTTGCTCTCTTAACTACAGAGAAGAAATAACATTTGCCCAACAGTGAAGAACGGTTACAATGTCTTTGGAGTCTCAAGCGTTTATCAGCAGGCTTGGAAATCGTATAAACCTTATCCCCTTGTTTGTGTTTTTCAAAACCAGATAACTTTGCCTTCTGAAGACACTGCTATCTTTATTGGGCAGAAGTGGGCTCAGCACCTGCTCTTCTTCAGGCGCTTGCATTCCTGCTCTGTGGAATTTCACTGGGGTTTAGGCTGTTACCGTGCCTTGGGACTCGCTCCCTGCAGAGTTGCTGTCCATGTGAGCATGGACATGTGAGCATGCCATGTGAGCAGATGGGTCCCCTATCAGTTACCTTGGCTCATTTATTACTTACATGCCATAATAACCTTAACATATTTTGACCTGTTCCAGCCACTCTGGACTACATGTTTGGTCAGATTTAGATGGCAAGCCCATGGGTTCCCCTTTTCTGATAGATAACTGTGACCCATTCTCTACAATACAGTAAGTCATCGGTTACTTCCAGATATTTGGCTACCTATAGCCTCCTTTCAGGAAGTAAACACGTTGGTAGGAAGTATTTAGGATGTGACAGGTCCTCTCCTAGCCTGAAGTTTTGTTTTCCAATATAAAATAATGAACCTTGATTTTAAAATCTGAACTGTCATGAGCAAACACATGGATTTAGCAAGTTTTCCTAGGTGCAGCCATAGTTCCTCCGCACTGGCCCTAGACATAGATGTGGGTTATCCAAAGAATCTTTCTTGCCACAAGAGTGTTGTCTTGGTTTCTGCCACGTGTGGAGAGATGGCAGCCTAGTCTTGGTAGGGTTTAATCTCGGCTCTGCCAGGGGCTGAATCTCCTACATCACTCGGCATTGCTCTGCCACTTTTCCTTCCAAAGCCTCCTAAGCAGATTGGAAGTTACAGCTAAGGGAGGCAGGAAAGGCAGCAGTTGTCAGACCAAGTTGTCAGGAAAACAGTGTTAGTGCATTAGGGCCCAGGGACATGACAAACTGCCTGAAAGCAAAAGCTCACGCTTGCTGGGTCTGCCTGTGCTGGTGCAGAGGGCCAGATCCCCTCCACACTCACAGCAAGGCTAACGTTGAGGCCTTTTGCAACCTTACTGGCTGGGATTTAATCTGCAACATGGACCTCAGAAACTCACTGAGATGTTTTTCCAGAGGTGGAAACCCAGATTTTCCCAGTGCACTGCATATTTTGCTGCTCCCTCGTGTGAGGGACATTATGGAATGTAAAAATAGCTAGTTGTAAAAAATAGTTTGGATCTATTTACTCAAATATTTACTCAGAATACGAGCCAGTAACTTTCACACCTTTCAAATACACTGACTTGTATTCTGATTATTCAGGTCTCCAGATGTGAGAAATCCTGGAAATATCTTCCTTAAATCCCTCAGTGTTTTACACTGACATAGGATGTACTGACTTCTTTGCCTTAATAGAAAACTTCAGAAAAAAAAAAAAACCCAACCTAAAGCTCTGTGCATCTTTTGAGTTTCAAATCAAGGGAATGTACATTCCTGTGGTTTCATCCAAAACATGACACTTCAGTACGATCTTGATGCTGCACATCCTACTCCCTCCACTCACAGTGACATTAAGAAAAGTGCCTGTGAAGTTCCTGGAGTGGCTTCCCAGAAACGGGTGCCTTCGAGCATGGGGCACCAAACCCACTGAAGTCAACAGGAGGTTAACTCAGATCACAGCTATTCCCCTGGCCATGTATTACAGACTGTTGGATTTTATTTCAGTGATGAGCTTCAAGTACAGCCAAAAGTGAATAGAAGCACGTTGACCTCATAGTTGTGAATACAGATTGAGCATCCAACACAATTAAAAGCAGAAAATACGTGCCATCTCCAACCCCCTGGCAAATCAGTCCTAGAAGTTACTGCTGCCCTGTCCGACTGAAGAGATGTTAACACACGCTGCAAAAGAGGTTTGGAAGGCAGCCATCCTCGATGGATTGCTTATGAGCACTGACTAGAGTCAAACTAACTTCAGTCAGAGATTTACACAAGCCTCGTAATGTAATAGTAGAGTTTACTTTACGCGAGTGCCACACCAAAGATAGTAAAATGCAATTTTAGCTAACAAATCTACATGCTTCCACAGAAAAGCTACAGCCATCATGGAACATGTCAGCACTGCAGAGTGCCTGGCGCAGATTCATAGCTTTCAGTTTATTGCTGAACAGTTATTGTTAACTCCATTGTTACTGCCATTAAAAGTTCCAGTCACACTTATCGGTTTGAAACATGGCTTATAAACCCCAATAAATTCTGAGATGTTACATGTTTTCCTCTGCTGTTAAACATCTGAAACTTTTTCATGCTGGACTGTGGACTACGTTCGAATTGACTGTGGAATTAAACTGGTTGTTGTAAGCTGGTTTTCCTTTAATTTGCGCAGATCTGCAAAATTCCTTCTAGTTTTTATAACAGCAAAAGATACAGCAAGGCAATACTTAGAAGTTTCTCCTTGTGCATGCAACAGGTGATCATAAGCCAACTTCTATATCTCTTAAGAGTCACCTTCCAACTTTGTGTTTCTTGCTTCATAAATTTTAAAGAATGGTTACTTTTGTTGTAGAGGAGAAGATTTCCAGTGTTTTCTTTCATATGAGTAACATTTTTTCTTTTCTATCAAAGCTTTAAGGATTCTTCATTCTCTCTACAGGTGGCTACAGATACAAATCCTACTTCCGATCATCTGTACAGAAACATATTAAGGTACATGGATGGAGCAAAGAATCTAGACAGGTGGACAGAATGATTTTACCCATTCTATTTCCTAGCACTTTGTGAACTAGCCTCAGCAGCCTTGCAGTGGACACATACAGGATCCCACTGCTACTGACAAGGTTATGGATCTATTTTTCAAATGCTTCAAGGTTAATCTTAGTCTCAAATACCGCTAAGATACAGAGATCCTAAGTGCCATGTCAGTATATTATGATATATACATTGCAAATGGTATCTATTGAGATACAATATCCACACAAATAGAATTCCTTTCGTAGAAGCACAGATACTATTAAAATCCAAACATATCTATGGGGAAAACAAACAACAGAAAAATCATATTCATCAGAAAACAACTTCACTAAGTAAACTGCAATTTGCACCTTGCAATTCATTGCAACAACTAGGACTGGCTGTACTACAAAACAGAGCTTCACTATCTTCGGGATCATATGATGGGTTAAGTATACAGACAAAGGAAGCAAGAAAAACAACGTGCATGATCTGGAATAGAGATTATTGAATGGAGGGGTGTGTATAGGACTGAGAACGAACATCCCTCTCTGAAGGCTTTGGGAGGCTTAGCACACACACTTGAAACCTGTGCATTAAAATGTGGATCAGAATTGTTTTAGCAGGCTGAATATGTTAGTTCATCCCTGATCTCACTTCTTCCCATACACAAGAAATAGACCAAGCTTTACACCAGGTGAGATGCACCTTGGTTGAAGTTCTGGCCATACTTTTCTCCAGCAATATCACTTAATGCACATCATCTTCAGGTTTCACTTATCCAGCACAGCAGCATGGAACATTATGTCTTTATAATCATAATGTCCACTTTCTGTACCAAAGGACACAAAAACCCCACTCCCACATCTTTGCAATTTTAAAAGCCCACCATCTACCACAAATTTGTGCAATCTGCATCAGAGACTAAAAGGAAAGGGGGGGGGGGGGGGGGGGAGAGAGAGAGAGGGAGAGAGAATGAGGTTTTGGGGTTTAAAAGAAACACAACTTACCGAAAGTAACTGAAGTTCTCTATAGTTGCCCTGAAGTTGAAATAGCCCAGAACACGAGTGCAGAGCCTGCCTTAAACTCTCTTTCTCACTCCCCCTCTCTCTCCAGCAATTGGAAGGAGGGCTGTGCAGAAATTCAGCAAACAATTTTCCTTCTATGTCGACTGGGGCGTTCCTCTACAGGCAGAAAGGGGATGGCTAAGCCTGGGTGAGGCTTGTTGCTATCCCCAAGCCAAAGAGAGCTGTCGTAGATTACACAGCCTGTGAAATCCAATCCCTTTCTCTACTAAAGCAACAGCTGTACGGCTTCAGCTGAGGAGGGAAGGGCAGATAGACCCTGGGCTTGTTGCTGGTCAGGCTTTCCATGCTGAGGGATGTGGAGGAACACGGGTACATGAGTTTCCATAAGCTCTGTGTCTTCTCCCTGCTTACTCCCTACAGCTACAGGCACGAGCGTACACAGGGTGGAGATATGGGGCAATTTCCTTGCGACTGGAAGTATATGGGATGTGGGCGCCCGTGCAAAACAAACATCTCTTTTCCTGATATTCATTCCCAGCCTCGCTTCAGGATGTAAGTGGGTAATTAACATTATAGGTATTAGTAAACTCTCATGCAAGCATGCACACACACAGGATGTCTGTCACATCATCAGTGTGGTTAAAATGGGTTCCAAAGCTGTTCTAGTGCCCTCTAAGTTAATTTTTCCTTGTCATTTTTAGTCAGCTGTTTAATTCTTACAAAAAATGAATGCTGAGCTGACAGACCTTGCACCAGATGAAGTGTTCTCATGGCTCACAGTGTGAGTGCCAACGTAGTCAATGCTGCCTTTGCACTGATACTGACATGTGAAGGCCACTTAGCACCAGCAGAAATGGATTTATTAGAATTCCCAGCCCCTCCTCTCAGCAGTTCCTATTTTACCAACCCCTGCAAAGAAAAGAAATTTGAAGTATGGCTGATTCCTCCCTCTCTGAGGAATTCCACTGATCCTCTAATTCCCACTCCTTGAAGATCTAAAGGGATCACAGCAGCAGAATTCACTTGGGGCTTCCTTGTTTCACAGAAGTATCTGGCTGCTCATTTGCACACTGTCAAGTGAGAGGGTGCAAAATGCAAACAACATATAAGCAGCCCTAGGAGTGTCCTGCAATTGCTCTGACGGCTTTGCCAACACACCAGAGAAGAACACGAACAGGTAAAAAATACACAAGCCAAAGGAAAACCCATGTTTACACAGCAGCCTCATCTCATGTCAGGGCAGATGTTGTGCTGGGTTTTTTCATGCTGTTGGCTCTGAACACATTTCAGTACCTGATATTCTTTACAGATCAGATTTTTAGACCCAAGTATAGAATGGACACACACAGGGTCTACCAATGTGGAAATCTGACCAATGTGGAAGACTGAGCTCTGCTTCCACCCTGTGGAATTCGGTCATGATTCTTTGCATAATTAATGTATAATATTATATCTAATTATATATTAATTATAAGATCACATATATAGCTTAATTTAGAAATACCATATATGATTTTATCTAATATACAGTTTCTGTATGAACAGTGCCTCATAAATTATCTTTTCATTATAATCATTCTGTGTATACAGATAAAATATATAATTATATATAGTGTGTGATTATATACTATATCTAATCATATATAATTAATGTAAATATTGTGTGAAGCACTGTGCACCTCATCAATTAGTTCTATCTTCTTTTGAGTGTGGCATCCACATCAAGAAAGAACAAACACATTGGCTGTAGCCAGTGTAGGGAAGGAGGGAGATGAGGTGACGGCACTGTATCAGCACATGGGATATGAGACTCTCCATGGTGGCATGCTTCAAGCAAGACCTGCCACCGCTGCCTCAAGGATGGAGGTGACCAGAAGCAATAAAGGCCTACTGAGGTGTGGTCAGCAGCACTGTGATCGTTGGGAAAGGAAGCAAGACCTCTCTAATAGCTAGTTTTCAGCTTGCTCTGCTGCTGTTCCTATTTCTATGCTCAGTCCTTGGGACTATATCAAGGTCCAGCCTTCCTGAACTGTCTTTCAACACCATCCTGACAAACAACATATATTTTTAGAAACAGACATACAAAATAAGAATCCCAACCTGACATCATGGTTTGATGCAGAGACAGATCATTTGGAGGCAGAAATCTGGCTCCTACCTTAAGAACCAGCAGTGCAAGAGGCAGCACTTCAGCAGGGCACACTGTGGTGCAACAGCAGCAGTGTACTCAATCCCCATTCAATGCTTTATTTCAACTGTATTTGCTGAGTTTATTGATGTGCATTATCTCAATCTTTTAAGAATTTTTAAAGGCTACTTGAGACTAAACCTTGGCTAAGTTGTGAGAAGCCATCTGTTTTTTCCATAAACCTGGAAGAAATTACTGTATTCTTTATCAAGGTATTGGGAAATCTACGATCATTGTCACCAGCATTTTTCCACTTTCATCTTGGAACTGAACCTGTAAGCCCAAATGTCTGAGCAGTGCCCTGCTGCTGTAACTCCACTGAATGTAACCCCTATGTCGGAGATTTATCCCCCCATAACTTCAAGCCTAAAATATTCCCTCTTTCAACCAATACGATGGAGTTCTGTGACTATCACGTTATTTTAACATTATTTGACTGACATGAATTCATAATGCTTATTGGTTTATTTTTAAATATTTATCAACTGCTTGTTTACTGAGCTATTAAAAAAAATGCTACTAATCTGATAATTTCCACTTCTCAAACGATTCCATCAGAACAGAGATGATTTATTTCAATGGGCATACTCCCAGTAGCCCTTGTGTTTCCTCTTCTTGATAAATGTCTAAATATTGAAAGGGAAACTCTTTCATTATGTTGAGGCAATATTAAAAGTTCCTCTCTGCTCTACTGCCCTGCCAGGAAGTACCACTGTATCTCACGTTTCTCTATCCCACATCTAACCCTGTTTCTCAACTCCCTGTATTACAAGTTTGTTTTCTTTACTCGCTTCACAGGTAAGGCTGATAACACACGATCAACTGAGACAAGCTTTCTTTTATTAGTATTATTCACACTCTGACTTGTGAATGGGCCAGTGTTGGGCCTGTGTGCAAAGGTGTGCTGCTTTACTAGTAATTGAGGAATTAGAAGAAAAACAACGGGCATTTTCTTGTTAAAATTGTAATTATTATAATTATATTTATTATAATTATAATTATATTATTATAAAGATTATAATAAAGCATGCTCCAATACAGAAATTCCTGTAGTTTGTTGTGTAGGATGCAAAAGGGATTGTTTCTATTCGTCTTCATTTTTAGCAATAACAAATCTTTAAACATGTGAGGGGAAAACAGGAGGCCACAGACTTCCACATGCAGACAAGACTGAGTAGCAGAGAAGACCAGAGAAGGTCAGCACAATTCAGAAAGCAGCTGAAAAACTGAGGACCTCCAGCTTAAAGAGAACGAGGATGCCAAGAGAATGAAACCCAGAAGAAAGAAAAAGCAAAGGAAAGCCAAGATCAGTGTGAACAGAAGATGTAGAAGAATAAATGGAACTGAATGTCAGATTAGTAATGAGGAATGAGTAGATGGTTGTGGAAAGATCTGACCACCATCTCCCAGATCAAGCCCAGAGGAAGATAAATATAACATTAATCACCAATTTACAGATATTTCCTATGCTTTGTCTCCCATGACTCCACATTTTCTTAAGACACAGAAATGTATATATTTAGGTATTTTACAGTCACTTAGTTTGAACTAAAAAGTTATGTCAGCCAGCCACACAAACTTCCTCTGAATTTCTTCTTTTGCAATATATAGCCCATTAATTTGATTGATTTGCTTCCACGTTTTTTTGCATTAAACTATTCCAGCTGCAGGTAGGCATATAACTGCATAAACAGAGAAAATGCCAGGTATGGAAATGAGGTTTCATCACTGCTTCTATTAAAGAGCCTTGGTGTTGGACTCAAAGATCTCATTCTGAAGTTAGTCTATTCAGACTAATTCCCTCCTCCCCCCCCAAAGTGAATGGGTGTCATTCACATATCTTGTAACCTAACTGAAATCTGTCCCCCACATAGATTAGTCTTGTGTTCTTTATAACCTTTCCATCTGAGAATTTACTCAAAAGAATCTTCAGTGTCTACCTGATATTGCTATATTCTACCAACACTGCCTGCATGTTGCACTGACAGCAAGCTGCAGCAGCTAGTATTTCACATGGTAAAAGATTTCTCCTTTGTGAGGATAAACTAATGCCAGCTCCGCAGTATACAAGGATGGAGTAGTAAAAGCAAAACTCAAGGGAAAATAGTTCAAAGAAACCCAAGGAAGAGTTAATGTATTTTCAGAAAGTCAAATATTCTCTTTTGGGATTCCTGAATGTATTATTTTTTCACTTCGGTGGTTAGCGTTTTTGCTGATGAAAACCTAAAAATAGGAAGCTAAAAAAGCTGATCTATAACCAGCATAACTAAAAACCACCATCAACAACAGAGAAAGCATTATTTAGAAATTAAACAAAATGAGACATTTCCAAGACCAATCCTTTCACTAATAGGAGAAGAGCATGGAAACTAATTCAGTTTGGACAATTTCTTTTACTTTGTCCTAGGGCATAAGCTCCATCTCCCTTTGTCCCCCAGACACATTTCCACTGGCCCTGACAGTGCTGGCATTGACCTTCTGCAGACAAATTAGCCTGGACAGAATGGACCAGAAAAAAGGAGCCATCCAGAGCAAGGGGCAGTGCAGCCATGGCTATGGATATGAAGGAAAACTGCTATAATTAGCAAGACCTGTACAGGAATTTCAGAAACACATGGTTCTCATGTTGTTGCCTCCCTGCCCCATCATATGTCTATTAGCTCATTCAGAGCAGAACAGAGCCTCTCACACACCCTGGCCTGATGGATCACCTACCCATCAACATCCTCCTCCTCTGCTGGTGGGGACCCATCTTTGGATGGTGCATTGTGAAGAGCTTTAATTAAAAGTCAGTATTTATTCCATGTTCCCCCCAAACATTTCACTCCTTTCTCTCTCCTGTTTTTAACTCCCCGCTCAACCAGAGTTCAGAGCCGGATGACCGTGGACCTTTATTATTTTCTATTTCAAAACCTATGATATTTGATAGAAAGCAGAACCCCACTCCTTTCTGAAAGTTAAATATTAGTGACAAACAGCCAACACCGTGAGAATAAAAGCATCTTTTCGGGTTGGAAAAATAAGTGTTAATTACATGTAAATAAGCTGATCGCACTAGGTGGCAATACTCAAATACCCAACAAACTCATGACTTGAACCGAACTGTTTCTCTTTCTGCAATGTCATTATGCTGCCTGAAGCCCTTTTTTTGCCCCAACTTTAGTACTTGCAGTTATCGCCAAATTGGTAATTTTTTTTTCTCAGTTTGGAAACCCAGGAAAAGAAACACTAAAGCCTGCTAAGCTGTGAATACAACATTCACAAGCTCTTTATTTTCGAGTGACTGCCTACTGAATTGGGTATTTCTGAATAATACGTTTAAGAATCTTGGTGAGACATCTGTTGTATTTGATAGAGACACTTCTATCAAATTGAAAGTTAAAGGATGTTGCCACTGATGTCTCCAGAGCTCATCTAAAAAGCAAACACTGAGAAAAGGCAAGTATAAATATTTCATGTAGTAGCTCAGGTGCCATTGGGAAAAGCAGAAGTTTTCCACTGTTATAACAAAGCACATAGATCTTTCACTACTGTTGTCTCTTTTCCTTTTCACTAGCCACTGTATAGAGAGATATAAACTCTTGGTTTTTGTGGGGGCTTCTATAGTCAAAGTCTATTTGCAGCTGTGGAAACGATTTTCAGTGAACCCTCCCCTTTCAGTTTCCTCACCCTCCTCTCCAGCCTTAAAAACAGTTCTTGAACAAAAACCTTCAAATAAAGAAAGTACTGGCAGATGATCTCACTATGTGCCCTGGGGTTTCCATGGCATTTAGTGAACCACCAGTGATTAGTACATTTGTTAAAGAGGAGCAGATGAAGGAGTAGCTGAGAACTGCACTGAAATAATCCCTTTCCTCTGGCTCTGAAGTCCCAGCAGAGCTCACCCTCTGTGGTGGAAAGGGTGTAAATATTCACTTGGGGACCTGGCTGTACCCACACAACCTCGCTCAGGAAAGGGCTGTTTGCCAGCGGTGGCGCTGGCCATGGGGGTACGTTTCTTACAGTTACTTCTTTTTGAGACTGTTTTAACCTAGGCCCTTTTATGCATCTTGAATATCACCTCTTACTGGATTACTTACAGCCAATATTGTGCCCTGCTGTGTGGGCAGCAGCTGGCAGATGCTGCTGTCACGCACAAGTAAGAAGCCCAGGTGAGTGGGAAAAACACAAGGAACTCACTCAAACTGGGAACAAGCAAGCACCAGCTCCTGTCTTGCTCATAAAATAAACCACCTACCTCCAGACCATCAGTGACCACCCCATTTTGCTCTTCCAGTGCAGGGGCACACAAGAGTCCAGGCATTAAATAAGGGTATTTCACAGACACAGGGGTTTGCTGTGTGCCCGTGGCTGGCACACACCACCATGGAAAAACAGGGTCAGTGCTGCTGCTGTGCCCATGACTCGGTGTGCATCTTCAGGGCGTGTGGGCTGGGACAGAGAAAGGACTCAGCAGATGACAATGAGGCTCACTGTTTGCAACACAGTGCAGGGTTTATTTCTTAATGAAGTGAGTCACTTGATCGGTATCAAGTATCTGTTAAGTCAAGTGATGGGGTGGATCCAAATGTTAGAAGACCTTGTATTCAATATATCATTCACCACGCTGGACCGGCTTGTGCTGTGTAAACAATGTCCATGAGAGATGGAAATATTTGATTAATTCCATCTCAGGCTGTGAGGTCTTCTGCTTTCTTTCCCCCTTGATTTTCCCGCAACACAAAATCCACCTCAGAGCCCTACATCTCATTACATGTAAGCCTTCCCTTAGAAAAGCCAGAAGTACCGGATAAATGAAATCAGATAATCTGCAGTTATCTCACTTCTGCACTTCAGTTTACTCAGCTGAACTGGCTCACTGGTGCCCCAGAAAGGAAACCTGTGGGAAACAACAGCCAACAGGGAGTGAGAAAAAGACTGCTCTTTCCACAGTACATTTGTGGTGTAATGTTGGCTTCATCCTGTGTCATTCTCAGCATCCTCAAACTGAAATTAAATCTTTAGGTATTAAGGGTCTTGGCATGTGCATCTTCACATCTCAGTGCTTTGTAGATTTAGGTCTTTTCATTCTGTTTGCTGTCACTGAAACCAGCTGGAGTTTTGCCTTCAGCTTCAGTGGGAGTAAGGTGAAGCATTTAATGCTTCAT
This sequence comes from Loriculus beryllinus, assembly GCA_039877255.1. Taxonomy (NCBI): domain Eukaryota; kingdom Metazoa; phylum Chordata; class Aves; order Psittaciformes; family Psittacidae; genus Loriculus; species Loriculus beryllinus. Next base: position 28,074 of record JBCJKH010058620.1, read on the forward strand.
TCCTAACTTTCTCCCTGTGAACAGGACAGGTAACAACAGGCACCGACCTCTTCAAGCAGGAGAGAGAAATGTTTCATGCTGCCTTTAAGCAGGCCAGTGCCAGAAAGAGTACAATATTACTGATGGATTAACACAGGCGCTGCCAGGCTCCTCAGTAAATGGAGTCTAAACTGTATTTTATGCTGCTAGCAGAGAAAATGATCTTGATCAGTGTGAATTGGATTTCTTCAGGTTCTGATGAAGTACTCAGTAGCAAGGTAGCATTTGTGTCGCAAAGTGGAGAGAAGGAGGAAGCCCTGGTACCAGAGTGACAGACTGAAAAAAACCCTTTCCCCAACACTGCACTAATGTCTTTGCGTTCAGCTGCCAACCACTTGGGTGAACGAACAAACCCAATGTGTAATAATTAATTCCTCCTAATTTGATAATGATGCTAATGGTAAACAAAGTTTCTGTTCAGTCTTGCACAGCAAACGGTGCTATGTTGGTTCCGGCTGCATTTGCTGATAGTTTGGAACCAATGAAATGAGTGCAAATAACTCACATATTTTTAAGAGAAGGCATTGTATGCATTGTGGAGTTTTGACAGAAGCGCTCTCAGTTTCTGATGCAAACTCCATGCATGCAAGCTGAGGAGAAAGTCTGCAAAGCCCAAAACATCCAGAGGCTTGGGAGCACAGAAAAGTACTTCCTCTGGAAGCACAGCAAACTGAACATGTTCAGCACCAAGTCCTGCTCTTCCATAATATGTTATCACACACAAGTGCTTTTGCTTTCAGTCTTTCTTTGCTTATAAAGAAAAATATTTTAGTTTTCCTTTTCCTAAAAAAGGGGTTTGGGGAAGTATCTGGGGAGCAGGAAGAGAAATGAATTTTAATGATTTCTCAAAAATGTTCATTAAAGTATTTGGAAAGCTAAACCAAAAAGGACTGATAGATTAGCATTTTCTTTATCCTGTTTCAAATAAAAAGTTATCTAAAATTATGTTATTAATTAAAAGAATCCCAACATGTACCTAGACTGACTAGTGAAAAAATACAATAGCAAAAAAGAAGGGAGAGGAGGTGTAGCCTTGCTATTTCTACCTCATGCTTGGTCAGCTTAATTATATATTAGCTTTTTTTAAACACTTTCTTTTTAAAAAAATGGGGAAAAAATGTCCTTAAAAGTTTCTTATTTTAAATGAGTATTCCTATGGATGAACGGGTAAGATAGAAGTTATTGGGGAGTTTATTAGTTCCCTGCTGCCAAATTCTTGCTCAAGGAACAAAAATGGGTGTGTGTAGTGCCCTTAGGTGACCCTTTCCACTCACATGGTCCTGAACATCCCCCTGAGCCCCACTGGCAGTTGCAGGATCCTGCATGGTTGCAGTTGCAGGATCCTGTAGACCCCAGCATAGGTTTCTGAGTACTGTTAAGTGACTCAGGCAACACATGCATGTGACAACTCACAGGCAGGTCTGTGAAGGCTTCCCATGTCACACTAAATAGACATGATTCATCACCACCTTCTGCTGACTGTATCCAATGTTAGACTGTATCTAATCCAATAGAGTGGTTCAGTTAAGCAGCACTGATCCTATAGGTTTCCAAACTCAAAATCCTCTTTTTCCTGGTTTCAGAAACTATTTATTTTCCCAAATATTCAACAAATACATGACGGAGGAAAAAGTGCGATAAGGAAATCTAAGAGCAGAACTGCAATTAACATCGTGCTCATCTGTTAGCCCTTAATGATCTTTGGATCTGTGAACAGAAGTATGTTATCCTTAAAGCAGTATCCATGAAAGATAAGGATGCTGAATGCGCCAGCATCCCACAGAGGTCCTGCAGCGCCATGGAAAAACCACACGGGCTCAGCCCTTGGGGCTGCTTCTGTCTCTGCACAAAAACTCAAGTCATCGTAGCTACATGCAGCAAGAGCAGGCTCAGCTTCTAATGCAACAGAATAAAGCTCGATTACAAAGCCTGATTTAGCTGGATTCAAATAAAGTTTTCCCAGGCATTTATTTACAGCAATAGAAGGGCTCAATGTGTCCTGTGATAAACTACTGCCTGAAGCCCATTTCCATCTGCAATTGTTAGCACAGCTGGTTACTGTCCCTGAGTTAAAGGAATTGCCTATTATTCAGGGCTCTACTTCATGACTCAGCTCCTGAGAGCTATTTTGAGTGGCAGAGGGGAGAAGCTGCCAGCCTGGCATCCCCTTCTGTTCTCTTTGTGGAAATAGGATGTGGCTTTGCATGACAGGCGTTCGTGCTCTGCAAATTGTCTGAAGGGATTACACACATTGAGGCCATTACCATATGCTCTGATATTGCTGATGTATAATAAACGGTCCATCATTCACCCATATGAGGGATGACAGAGAAATGGAAATTAGAATGTGAAACTAATGAGCATAAGAACAGAGCAAATGATTCATGCTGCATGGAAAATGGGCCTCACTGTGTGTAGGTCTGTAGTTCTGTAGAATCAAGTATAACTACAGGGAATGTTTGTCTTTCAGTCCTGAAAAATCCACAGGTAGAAATGGCACATGCACGCTGGGTCACACTTCATTCACCAGATCTCTTTCCCCAGGTGCTTTTCAGCCCTCACTGATGGCAGAGAGGTGCAACTGTGTCCTACTCTTGTGAACATGGGGATAAGATGGCAGAGCAGTTAGCATGTAAAACCAACAGTTAACCAGATTTGATCTGTCTTGTGTCCCCTCCTCTCATTTTCAGTTGTGCTGAGTTCAGAGGGTTTCTCATTCACTCTTTTGTCTAAGCCCTTCTCATCAGAGGCGTTCAGTAAGAAACACAAACATTACCACTTTGCCTCCTGCTGAGCTGAAGCAACTGAGCTCCTTGCATCAGATGCTGTTTCCAGCATGACCCTCTCAAAGACAGCTTTCTGCTTGCCTTGCTTTCCACATTTTCAGCTCCAAGACTAATTCTGAATACATCCATAATGCCATGGATGTATTCTTTCCCTGCTTCAGACTATTTCTATGGTCCATTTTGCCAAGGAATCACAGCAAAAAGGCTGCAGATTGTCCTTCCTGAGTATCCTCTCACTCCTTGCTGTAAAGGTTCTCTCATCCCTCTGCTGAACAACAAAACTTCATCAGGAAAAGCAACTGAAACTCAGTTTATATTCAGATATAAAATTCTCACTCAGCAATAAATGGATTTAATGGCCTCAAGCTGTGCCAGGGGAGGTTTAGATTGGCTATAAAGAAAAATCTCCTGTGACCATCTCCATTTCCAAATTGATCATGCACCACAGAAAACCTTGGCAGCAATGGGTAGTCCCCAAGGAACAACCTGAAACTTTAAAACTGGCAAAGGAATGGAGTGAAACATCACAAATGCCCAGTTAGGCAGTATTATTATATTGCGTGTATTCTCTGTGAAAATCTAATCATATCTAACAAACTTTGAGACAATCAAAAAGATGTATGTGCCCACCCCATAATAAAGTTACTCAAAACCCATCAGGCAGTTTCCAATGTGAGTCATGCTATCCAGGAAGGGATGAGATGGGGCAGTCAATCATGTTTAAAGAGCAATGTGAGCTTGGTGCGTAACCAGCAAATAGAGGAAATCATGGGTATCACAGACAAGTTTGAACAATGTTTTATTTACAGTCTCGCAAATGCCTAAATCTCAACCAAGCTTCAAATCTAACTCTCTGCACTGATGGGGAGGAAGGAGGGGGAGTGCAGGTGCCAACAACGGCTTTGGAAATTTATTTGCACTCTGTAGCACCCACCTAACTTTCCAATAAACTTGGAGAAAGGAGAACCAGGGGCTGTGAAACACAGGAGCAAGGGCATAGATGTATTGGTGCTGGGTAACTGCATAGAAGAGAAGCCTCAGTGAGACCCTAAAAAACAGCTTGGAAAAGTGCTTAATTTCAGGTACTTAATCTTTCAAATTTTTTAGTTTCTACTTTTTTAATCTGAGGAAGCTTTTAAGAAGGGAACAAGTTCTAACACAGCAGCACTGCAGAACAGCCCTTGGGGTGCCTATGAACTAGAACAGGTTTGGGAATCTGCAGCTCAAGACCCACAGTCATTATCCATGATCTGCGAAAATGAAAATGCCATCCTGCTAGATGTTACCTAGAGGTTTACCAGTAAGATGGCCCATGGATTTTAAGAAACGGTCACACTGTGAAGAGCAGACTGACCAGGTAAGAGAAGAACAGTGCCAGAGCCAGAATGGAGAGACCATTGGGTATGCACTCCTCAAAAAGCCAAGAGGAGACAGACAGGAGCCCGGAGCAGCTCTGCCTTTCCAACCACTGCCAAGAATTCCTTAGCTACCTAGCTTAGTTCAGTGGCTCTGTTTGTTCCCCCTTAAAACTCTGTTTATGGACAAAACATGTCCCTGTTGGGAACACTCACCTCAGGGCAGGAGGGCTTGGCAGCATGTAAGCTCCTGCTTGGGACCAATCTTGCAGACTGTAGAGACTAGACAGCAGACAAAAGCTATGGCAGGCATTACTGTGATACCTGCTAGAGGGATTAAGCTCAGGTACAGACTGGACTAGTAAAGGTTTGGCTGAGGAGAGCACATCTTCACCTGGACTAAACAAGGAGCATGGTGGAAACCTCCTGAACTCTTGGAGATAGATGTCAGCAGTATAGAAGAAGCTGGATAAATTGTGTGGAGCAAGGAGGAAGGGGGTCCTGGAGAGATGGGTCAGGTAGGAAGCAGTCCTCTCAGACGTGTAGCTAAGATTTGCTCCTCATGCACTTTCTGCTTATCACAACTGCATTTCACAAATCCTCCAGCACACGAGCTCATAGGGAAGAGCCTAGAGGAAGACTCTGAGCATGCATTAAGTGGATGTAGAAACTCGAAGGCAAGGTTTCGCTATCCACAGTGTCTCTGTCCCCATTATGGCCAAAAACCACAATTCCCATTCTTACACCCCAAATGCTCACAGCAAAAAAGTCAAGAAAGATCAATATACAGAGGACCCACAGCTGGAGAATTCAAAACTATTGTTATTGCCCTGAGAAGTCTCAGAATCTCTGGCTGCTAGGCAAGTAATTCTCAATCATGACAGATTGAAACTTTTAAGGGGCGCTTTGCCAGCAGAAAGGAAGGTGGTGCGTGTCAAAAATATTGTTCTTAATCTTGACTGCACCTGTTGACCCTGACCTGGTGGCAGAAGGAACATGTTACACATTTCATAAAGCATAAATACTGTGCCGTTTCACACAGCACACACTCAAGACTTCACACCGCATGATACACTGAAAGTCCACTCTTTTTATACCTACTGGCACCTAATAAGGCAACTAAAAGCTGATTTCAAAGCTACTGCTCCCTCCTGGGGGTCCACAGCACCATTCTCAAATCTGAAAATAGGGCTATCCCCAGGTTCAGGTACATCCATTAATCTGTGCATAGAATCAGAGATCACAAGCAATGAAAGATAAGAGCAGCTGGTATAAATAAGGTTGCAGTTACAGGCTTTTGTACCAAGTCACACCATCCCCCCTAACCTCTAGGCTGAGAAATCTGTGCATGCTCTATGTCTGGTGAGGTGTCAGGCACTGTTTACTTAAGAGCCAATGTGGGTAGATGCTTTGTTTTGGACTTCTCCATAATCCTTTCATACAAGATAGAGTAGCAAGAATTACCAGAAAATTGACATCCTCAAGCAGAGGCAGACTTTTATTGTGAAAAAACTACTTAAATCCAATCTGCTCCTGTGTAATGTATATGCCAGAGGAACAAAGTATGGTGCAAAGATCTCAGCAAGCTGAGATCCAGCTTACATATTTGGCCTGTTTAATCCAAGGATGAAAATAATTACACAACGTCAGTCTAAGCAATCCCAGAAGGATTTAAACATATGAAATATAGTCACTGCAAGAAGCGGAAGGGGAAGCTACACCAGCTTCAGTTCCCCTTAACTTAGACTTGTGTGTGAGTTTGGCCCAGAAAACTGTCTGGCATTGAGGATAGTGATCATTCATCCTTTCTATTTGCACAAGAATGTGAGAAGGGCTTAGAAAAAGCTCCTCTTCTCCCATCTGGGGGTTTGGGTGGATGCCAGTTAAGTTCAATGATTCATAACCATTTCAAGAAGCTCCCTGCCACTCTCTGTTTTGCAGGCAAAAAAAGCAAAAGAAAGCAAACATACACACTGCACATAGGTTGCTCTATCAGGATGGGGCAGTATCCTACTTTCCTCTGTTATGACTGCAATACCAGAAGGGAAATAAAACCAGTTTATCACCTTAGCACACATCCAGCAAGATTTTCAAACCCAGCAGCTGGAGAAAAGAGAGAGAAGAAACCTAACACACAAACTCTCAATGTGCTATGTGCCCAGCAAAGCAAAAAGCTGCCCCTTCTTGAAGACACCAGGCACCTCTTCTCCTGCACACCCGCAGCAGTGACTGCAAGCCAGCACAAGGTAAAGCAATGAGATGTGCTGCAAGAAGCAAGCTCCTACCTGGAAGCTGTGAGCAGATCTCAGTCTTCTGGCTGACAACTGTGATGAACGAGGTGCTTTGGGTCATCCATGGGCCCAGGTCCAGGGTGGGGCGGATGGGATGGCTTCAGGTCCAAACCCCACCCCACATCATGTGAACCCTTCACAGCCAGGTCTTTCCACAGGCAACTCCCTTCACCCATGCCTTTGCTCATGAGCCTTCTCTGACACTGAGCAGCAAATTATAGCAGTCTGCCTCGTCTTTGAGTGCTCGCCAAGGCTGTGTTTGTTTTCTCTTTGGTTTCAAACGTTCTTTGTATCTGTCTGGCTCAGTTAACTACAATACTCAGCTTCTCCATTTTTTAAGTGTTGCCCAAGTAATAGCTGATCAAATATAGAGAGACTTTAAAGCCTAGGCTGTGGTTGTGCTGAAAAATGAAGGTGCTACTCTGCCTAAGTCAAATTCATCCAGCTGATGCACATTACAGCATCAGAAAAGATGCGGTAGCTTGGGGTTAATGACCATCGTAGGGCTCCTGCCTTGGCTTAGCAGTGCCCTACAGCCAAAATTATCGCATCTTTGCTCTTAGTCCTTGCACAGATGACTGAATTAAGGTAATAGTGAGGTAATTAACAACACTTGCAGTTGCAGGAGCGGTGGCTGGGACATAAAGAAAGGCTAACACTACAAGTTCAGTGGCCGCAAGGGAATATCCCTAAGTGGTTCTCAATAGCCAGAAAGAGTGGGAAGACTGAAAAAGAGGTAGCTGGGGAAGGGGAGGAACTGCTCTGAGAGTGCTCAGGAGGGGAGGTAAGGAAGAGGAAAGGCTATGTATGGCTAAGATGATAAGGAAGAAAATTAGACTCAGGTATTTGGAGTAAATGGATCCTCAAGTTGTATTTTAAAGATCTGTCTGAGCTGGACTATTACAACCCCATGATGTGGCTTATCTTTACCTATCCCAAGGCAGGCTGTCCAGGGGTTAAAACTGCAGTTTCCAGCCGTGTGGCAGACTGTTGTAATCCATCTCTATTACATAACCCGGCAAATATTTTGCTAAAGTTCAGTTAAATTGCAGGACTGATGGTGGTGAGGAGCATGTACTTTTTTATTAATTTTTCCCTGTTAGAAATCAGGGTAGGGCCATGTAAATGGCAGCTTCTCCTCTGTGTGTGTGATTCAGTAGCTGAGCAAAGGCAGTGTGCTTCCCTCTCATGCCAGCTTACTGAGGAAAAAGGTTTACGTTTCTCCTTTCCCTACTGATGTCTGCTGTGCCACAGGACAGAGATGGTAAGAGAGGTGTATGGCACAAGCTGAGCAAAGAACTGGAGAGAGGTTAGGGAGGAGGCAAATTATCCTCAGATGGATTAAGGTAGTGCCCAACTATTCTTGTGCTGTTTCAGTAAGGTCACGCTGGATTAAGAGAGGACACAAAGGGGGAGGGATACAAGAGAAGTCTTGTTACTTAGCTTCTCCCTGAGATTACACGTTGCTCGACATAGTTTCATGTTTATGACAAAGCTTCCTTAGGCTTTTTTTTTAACTTTCTCCCTTTAGTGCTATTGCTTTCTTTCTGGTGACGTGGGATCTGCATGGCTCTCCATGTCTTGTATTTTCTCCTGTTCCTCCTCACCTGTATAGGGATTGAAGCCCAATCCTGCTTCTCTCTTCTCATCGTGGCCCTTTTCTGTAATACAGGCAATAGCTATTGAAGGCTCAGAAATTCTGATCGTTGGGTCAGATCACCCATTGCTCTATATTTCACAACAGCTTAAGATCCAGCACCTCCACACTTTGCTGCTGAAACTAGCCTTTTTCATCTTCTTCCATACCTTCTGTTTTGATCCTTCTTGTTTTCCTAATTGTTGCTTTAAGCCCCATTTACTAAAGGTCATCCAGCTACCTCTTCCAGCTACACTAGTATGAATCCAGAGTATATCTACTGGTGTAATTGTAAGATGTGAGATGAGCGTACGTTCCATGAACTAGAGCCAAAACCAATGTCACAATCGTCAGCAGCTTTCTTGCTGCTGTTCCCAATATCAAAGAGGCTGTAGTCTGGGAATGGTGATCCTAATCATCAGACTTAGAGTTAAGTTGATTACTTTGCCTACTTGAACCTTCTCCAGATGCTTTTCAGCCATTAATTAAATATAGGAGCCCAATAAAGACAAGGGTAATCATTTTCAGGGTGAGGCACTAAGAAGGCACCAGTGTTCTCAAAGGTGAATATCAAGGTCCAACCTAGCTTTGTGGTGAAATCCCTCATTGATTTTATTAGATCACAGCCAGTGATAGGAGTTAACAGAATAGTCCTCATCTCTTGTGCCACAGAAGTGCTGAGTCTTTTCCATGGCACAGCTGCATCTCATTTTGGGTTGGTAGAAGAATCCTTTCTTTTTGATTCATTAAATAGTGGCAGAGAAAACTTGGATACAAATGTCTGGGTCAACCACCCCATAAAGTATTGGATTCACTGGGGGCTATAGCATTTCCTCTTCCACACCATGGTAGAAGGCTTTCTGGTCCCTCAGGAATTTGGGGTGGATTTCCCCCTTTCATGCTACTGCTGAGTCTCAAAGGCATTTTATTGATGTTGATCATCAGTCCAAGTCGAGCACTGCTTTGGTGCTACTGGACCTCAACAACAAAAGCACGTGGAACCTGATCTGTCCTGTATACCCCTACATTCACAGCACCTCTCCTGAATGATGTGTGATGCCACAAATACTTAAATGATCCTGCTTCATGCTCTGTGTCATGAACTTTAAAAATGAAAAAGATAGCAAGTGTGGAAAACTTCCCAGGCTATGCAGCGCATCTGCCTTCTGTGCCCTAAGAAAAGGGTGAAGGTGACAGGGCCATTTCCTTGTCTTTTCCTAGTGCATAGGTGTGTGTCATGCTTTCACACTGGGCTAATCTCCATTCCAGCTGCGTGTTTCCTTAGAAAAAGTGTATTGAGGTGAGGTGAAAAGCCCTGTGGCTGTGAAGGACAGATGAAGCGGGTCTGCTTCTTGTCTCTTAACGTATTTTGTGAATGCAGCAGGTAAGAGTGCATGCTGTAATTTACAATTAATTTACCAGCTTAAATTTACTAGTATTTCTCCCATAGTGATTTTAACAACTGGACGGGGTTTTTTTCAGCCTGTTCTGAAACAAGAACTTGCACTGATAGAAATCTAATGGTGCAATTGTACTAACAAAACCCTGCAAGCCCAGCCAGGACTGATTACTGTAACCTCAGTCCACATAGTGAAGCTCTGAGCACATGAGCTAGCAGGGTTTACAGAACAAACTAATGGAAAAACAGGAATGAAAGGTTAGACTTGTGCAACCCTTATGGCTCCAGAGATACTGAAACACAAAATGAAGGTGTAATGCTAGTAAGATTTGGAACATAGATTCTACTACTTAGTTGTAGTATCTACTACTAGAAGCACATATTGTTAAGCCTAGGAAAATCAGGGTCTTTAAGGCATTTTCAAAAACATTTGTGTCTCATGACTGAATACAACTATGTAATTGTCTGTACTGACATAAAGGCAGGCTGTATCTTTGAAAGATGGCTATTCCTTTGGTGTTTGATAGATTGGTGACCTTCATTCCCTAGGATGAATGGGCTCTAGCACAGGGTCGAGGAATTTCCCTTGTGCAGACCAGCTCCATGTGCATTTTCTTTGACAGCAACAATGGTCCAAGGAGCTCCTCATTATACCAATGAGCTCCTCATTATAACACCTCTACCATTATATAGAGGTGCACGCTAAGTCAGACCACGGTGAAAATAACCCTCCCGCAACCTCAGTGCCAACAGAAAAAAGCCACGGGCATATCCCTCTTCTAACTAATGCAGCCCTTATCACCCCACAGATTTGGATTACCTGTGGCAGTTGAGCTGGCAGACAGTATGGGAAAGATGTGCTGGGGATGGGATTGTTATTGAGACAAGGGTTTGCAGTGCTCCGCTCACAGGAAATGCAAGGTTCATCTGCATGGGACACTGGCACTGGGTGACCACGTGCACTGCAAGCTTGGATCCAGGCGTATTTTCAGCTGCTCCTCTGTATGGATAAGCCCAGCATGGCTGTTTGACTGCTTCTCTTGGCAGCGAGTCACCACATTGAACCGAGGGTGTCATTTATCTCTGGCAGCAGCAGCCCTCACCAGAGCAAGCAGCAATAGCAGCAGCTCTGGAGGCCCTCACTGGCAGGGGCTTCCCCTGGCATTTGTTTTGCATTCCTCCATCTCTTGCACAGTAACAAGGGCCCTGAAAGAGGCTGTTACCTTGGACAGAAAGAGACCATGTGCAAACCAATGGGCAAATGCATCCCAAGTCCAAATTGCTCAGGGCGGAGTGCTCTACCGAAAACTTGAGATCTCTTGATTTCTTCCTCCTCCTCCTAGTTTTGAAATGGAGCAATGAAGAAAAAATCCACGTTTTTCAGCTGGTTTTGGTTTACTTGTAGGATGTGCCATTCACCACATGAATCAGAATCTGTGGCAAACACAGTGTGCTTGGCCTCTAATGGGTACATACGATCCTCATTTCTTGCAATTAGATGGAGAACAGCAATGCACTTTATTGCCCAGAGGATGGACAAAGAAAGCCTTGTTGCCTGTGGGACTCTGTCACGCTATTGTTTCTTTTCCACTTGGTGCTCCTATGTCACCAAAGGGTCTGTGCATACCCATTGGCTATAGAAGTGTAAAACTATTAAAAAACTGTGACACTAATAACCAGAAATAAAAACTTTGGAGGGAAGGAAATTACTCTGAAGGGAGGGAGAACAGAGAGAAGCCAGAGGGACGCAATTCACAGTGCTGGCAGGGAGCTCTCTGCTAGAGCCAGATGAATCAGATTCCCTTTCGGTTTGTGCAGGCACAACAGTTATTTTTGGTGTCACCATGGGTAGAATGAGTGTATACTTGAGAAGTGAGTCCAAAACAGAGCCAGTTTGTGTCATTCTAACATTATACTCACTGAAAGAAGTTAAGAGGAGGGAAAATGAAATGTGCTGGTATGTCAGGTCAGAGCCTCTCCTGAGAGCCAGGGAGGGTGTTCCTCACCCGAACTGGGAGTCTGGCTCCTACAGGTTTTGTTTGTCTCGTAATGGGGCTGGAATAGACGCTGCTGCAGCTCACAGACAAACATGCTGAGAAAATATTCCTAAGAAAAAATGCAGCTCAGCTGGCATTTTGGTTTACATCCTCCAAATTTGTGGGCTGTGTTTAGCAGCTTGTAAAACAGAATGGACACCCAGCCTTCGCTGTGCTTTTGGCACTGCAGATAAGAACAGAGGAGAAGGGATGTTACTATGCTTTTAGAGCTTTTTTGGATTGTCACAGCTTGCAATGGAGTCCTGCTCAGAGACTTTTACAACTCTGGATAGGCTATTCTCACACGGTGTGAAGATGAACCTGGCAGCTCAGAAGCAGCAACACTGCAGTTCAAGCGTCCATTCAACAAAGTCTTAAAATGCATGTTTTGTCTTGACTCTGTGCTCCAGTCCTGTGGCAATTGGGATGTTATTCAGTCTTGCTTAAGTGTCGTACTGAACAGGGTCTAAATTTTAAAGACTGCCATTAGTTTCTGGGGATTTAGACTGCACCCTAAACAAGGTATAAAAAGTAGGTTTAGAAAACATTTGCGCTAGAAAGACAAATGTTGGGATTTGGCCAATTGCCACAGTTTGCTGATGCAGACATTCTCTTCTACTTACTTGCTGTTCTGAGTCAGAAATTATCTGTTAAAAACATTGTTTTGGTGTTCATCAACAACTGCAAAATGCTCCTGGCATCCTCCAGATGTTAGATCTGAGTGCATGCATGTGCTTGTCTGGCTAATAAAGAAAACTGACAAATTTTTGTTTATCTGTTTCTCACCTGTGTCATCATGACAGTCAGCTAAAGCAAGGGCAGATGAATACAGCCAGCAGAGACAGCAGCTTATGAAACAAGCCTATTTTTAACAAGCCTTCCTTCCGCGCTGTGGAGGAAACAAGGGATTTAATATGAGCTTCTTGATGTGGGATTCACAATGTGGTTTTCCCCACCCTGCTCAGATGAGTCTGCCTCATCACCATGCTGATATTCCTCTCTTTCTCCTGCACTTGGCAGGCTTTCTTAAACACATATCACATGCCCTGGGCAGGCAGCCAGCCTACCTGTCTGAGAAAAACAGACCTGCTTTTCCTTGCCACACCCTGACCTCTGAGGATGATAATCTGTTGTCAAGAAACATCAGCAATAACTGGAAAACAGATGCCTGTCAGGTTTCACATGCAACTGGCATTCCCTGCCATGTCCTTGCCCAGCAAGGACCTTGTTGTCAATGCCATAGTCTCACTCCTGCTCTCTACCTCCCCACCCAGGCACCAAGGTCGGGTTAGTGCTGTGACATGACCCAGAGCAGAAGATGTTCCCCTTACGCATGACTTGCTACAGCATCCTTCTCACCACCAGGAAACTGGTACTGGACAGATAACAACCCATGTTGTTATCTCTCACGTTCTCCCATGTCACATGGGAGAATTTTGTTTCCTTAGCAAAAACAGCCCCAACCCAAACCCTTTTGCTGATCACTGAGGAAAGCCTGGCGGGCACTTATGTGGAGTGCCCTGTTGGTGGCATGTTTTTATTCTTTTCTATTAGGTAGCACCTACAAGTCCCAAATACATCTCTAACGTGGTAAATAGCAAGAGACACAAAACTACAGGTGTTTTTTGTTAAATAATTAAATCTGTGCAGGCAGAAAAATGTTAAGAAAATTATACTACTGAAAAATCACATTTATAAAAGAAAATTTTTCCTCCAAACCTTACATCAAGTATATTTTGAATAAATCATATTAAATTACTGTCTGGGTGTAGTCCTAAAATATCTGCTATAACCTTATACCAGTTCAATTACTTAAGCACCAGGTTACAAGGAGAGGGTTGGACTGGAGCTTTTGTTGGGTGGAGAGAAAACACATATTCTTTGAGTAGTCTCCTTGACTCCAACAGGGCAACTTAAGCAGTAAGATGCTACTTTGCATGACTGGGAGTCTGACATGCAATTTCTGGCTTTCCTCTGTTGTGGAAAACATAATCCTAAACCATTTACAAAAGAAAAACAGAAATAATCATAAATATTTATAAAAATAAAAATTAAAAACAAACCCCAAACCCACCAACTCTCCGCTTTAAAGCCATCAAAATGTTTACAGACTGTGTTTTGTAGATTATAACTCCTTCTACCATCATAAATAGTGAGGAAATTTATTATAGACTATAGATAAACATAGATTTTGTCTATTTTAGGGAGAAAAAGATACCCTAGAAACGTCAGATTCTTGGCATTTTTGCAGACTCAACTTTAAAACTACGACTTGCTTATTTTAAAATGGATTAATCTGTGCACAAACTAAAAAGCAGGTTTGTAATTTATTGATACACTTCTGCCATCTAAGAACTGGTCTCTATTGCTCTTTTGACTCATTCCTGCAATCATCCCCCTGCTTCAGCAACACTTTCTATTAAAATGTGTATATTTTCCCCTTTATGAAGAGGCTAAGATGTTAATTTCCTTCTGCTCTGCAGCAGGGAAACAGAGGGAAAAAAGCCCTTCTTTCATACTGCTGTATTGTTCAGCCACCAAATCGAATACAGAGCATAGGACACGTTGAATTTGCAAACATACACAGCACAGTTTTTCGCTATCGAAAATGTCAGCTAGATTGTATCATGCACTGAATCCAGCTAGATGCTTCCTAATAGCTATGAGAAACGAAGGGCAAGCATGTGAATTAATGCATGCAACCTGAAACAGTTAATTTAGACACAACCAAATTTAATCTGTTTACAAAGTCAAAGGCTTCCTTAAGCTTAGCTTCAACATAATGCAGACTCTGAGGGAAGTTTAGAGGAGGTAAGGACAGGCTTTCCTTAGCTCTATTTTTCTTATCTGATTCATGCAGCATCAGAGAAAACCACACCCTAGAAGCTGCAGGGTTTGCCTCGGAGGTTGATTCGCAGCTAGCAGCACAGCACAGCAAAGCAGAAAGCAGAACACAGAAAAGTATAGAAAATGTAAGCCCACCACTGGCTGGAGATCCTGGCCAGTTAGGAAGAACTAGATGAAAGCAGTCACACATCTTGGTAGATTATGGTGGTACAGCAATAATAAGAGAGGAAAACTTTGTCTTTTCAGAGGATCCCACTGCAGAATCAGTCCCAATACAGAGGAGGAGACGGAGACTTTGTGATTCTGTGCTGCAGGAAAAGTGCAGCTAGACTGAAACTAAATGCTGACACACTCCTTAGCCTCTTGGTGAATATACATCCTTGGATGCCAACCAGATTATTCCGGGCTGCCCCGCATTGCATTATGCCTGACTGATCGCTGCTTGCAGAGCTGGAGCTTCAGGTCACTGCAGAGAGAGGAAAGGAGTGATGTGGATGTTCCTAGCAGAGCCCGAAGATACTTAGGGAGACTGATGAAGGATACCCCTGCTGCCTGGCTGCCCGATTGGCTGCTGCGCTCCCCAGGCTCCAGTTGAGAGGGCAGCAGCCTCCCAGTGATGGAGAGAGCCAGGAGAGCCCAGGGGGAAATGGGACGGAGAAATGGCAAGGCAGATTTCTGCATGCTTCCCTGACAAAACACAGGGAGGCATGCAAGAAAGGGGAGCAAACACTGGGATTTTGCTTCCCTTCCCTTTGAAGCAGGGCCTGACCCAAACCCCCTTGAAAAGAGCAGAATGGATCCCACTCATCTATCAGTGCTTAAAAGGACATGCTTAAACCCTGGACACCCAACAAAGGAATGGGCTTGGGACACACTCTGGAAATGAACTTCAGTTCACGGCCAGCAACTTAACCACCATCAAGAATTAAAACCAGCAGGATAAAAGTTACAAGTAGATTTTCTGTGTCGTATTTGTGATAATGCTCAGCCATTTATGCAGTGCACATCAGACAAAGAAACCCCAAAGCCCCCTCTATGCCTTTCACTGGCAACTTTTACAAAACATGGAAGTCATGCTGCCATTCCTTATGCAGCCAGCCCGGGGCCAAAACCAGCTGCTGTGCAAAGATTCACGTTATGTCCAATCAAGTACCCTCTGAGATTAATGGGAAAGGTTTCCCCGACCCTAGTGGGAGCTGAGAAGAAAATGAGAGCAACCCATACGAGCCGGGACGGGAGGAGGCTGCGGGCCGCCGCCTGGCAACGGAGTCCTGCGGAGGGGTGAGCATCACCCAGCTGCTTTCCTTCTCTCCTCGGGGGAAAAACCCTCTTTGTCACCCTCTTGTCCCTCTTCCAGCGCTGCTGGAAAGAAGGCGGCACCAACCCCACTGCTTCCCCCTTCTGGAGCAAAGCACCAGAACCCCCTCTCTACCCCCAACCGGGGGGCACACGTCCCTCCTTTCCTTTCTTCCATTCCCAGGGCTTGGGGCTGCTTTCTCCAGCCCTCTTCTGCCACCCCAGTCCCTCCCCGTCAGAGAGGAGAAAGCCTCACTGCGTGCTGAGCCCCACCGCAAGTTGTGTCTGGGGTGGAGAGGTACCGGGCAGTGCCCGCAAGCAGCGGGGGTAGCAGGGGGCACTCGGGGGATCACAGCTGGGCACTTGGGGCAATGCAACAACACGGAGTGGGGAGCCAGACATGAAGGCGGTGGCACCTATGTGAGAAACCCCTTGGGGAACCACAGAGGCAGATTGTGGGGACAAAGGCATCGGGGGAGCATCACCGTACCGCCACTGTGCTGTTTGCCTGGGGGTGCCCTGTGGAAATCCTGCTCTCCGGGGATCCTCTCCACTCATGGGGCAAGGGGGAACCCCCAAACCTGCCACTCTCACCAGCGGCAGACCCTGCCTACCCCGCTGCACTTCCCTAACACCTTAGTCCCCACGGAGTCTGGGGGAATTCCTGGGGGGAATTGTGCAGGGGAAAAATGGGTGCTAACAGCCTGTCTTGGGCTCCCACGTGGCTCTCGCAGGATCTGGGATTCCCCCAGTGCCACCTGCAGTGGGATAACGGGGAGCCAGCAAAGGACCCTCGAGCACCCACGGGTGGGCTCAGGCGTCGAGGGGCTTAACTCCATCCCCAGCACTAATTGCATTGCAGGACAACATCCAATTGGGTCTGAGCTGGGGTGGGGCACACCAACACCAAAGAGCTCAGCCCCTGTCGCTTTCTCCCTGTGAACATCCCGCGCAGAGAAATCCGAGCTGTCGCTTCACCTCGCCCTCGGGGCTGTCTGTGTGCTGCTCCTTATCCAGAGGGCGGGTTTTGCTCTGCTTGCTCTTTTTCACCTTCAGTGTTGTGCTGTGCCGGGTCTCCCCTACCATGGGGGTCTCCCGGTGCCCTGGGGGATGCTTTGCTGCTGCACCCTGAGCTCCCCCGGCCCTTGCTGACGTCTCTGGAGCTGTTGTGTTCCTTTTTCGGAGGTTTTTGACCCCCCTTGCTTGTGTCCTGAGCAGTGGGACTGTGTTTCTATTCCATGTCGATGGAGTTGGGCTATCGCAGCGCTAAGCCAGGGGCTGGCGCGTTGTTTGAGAAGGGAATCGAGACCGCTCCTTGCCGCGGGTGGGCAGCAAGAGGAGGCAAAGTTTGTGTTTCTGTTTCTGCCTGACTTGCCTGAGGGCACAGAAGGGAACACTTCCCTTCAGGTGCTGCACGGCCAGCCAGATGGTTTGCTGCAGGCAGAGCGAAGCAGCCCCTTGCTGGCTGAGTGCCCTCTCCTCCCTTGCACAGCAGAGCAAGGGCTTTCATCCAAACCAAGTTGGTGGAACCTCCAGAAAGAGCAGCTTAAGGCAACCTGTTCGCAGGGCTCCTCAGTCTCTCGTATCTGGGCGCTGGAAACAAGCTCACATGTGTCTCCCAGCCAGGCCAGGGATGCTAGTTTATGTTCTGGCCTTTTTGTTCTGTGAGCTTTGCATCATTCTTGTTCGGCAGGGGCAAGGCACGTGAGGGTCTTGGTCCTCACTTGAACACTTTGCGCTGCAAAGCCAGGCTCTGTTCGTGGTGTTGCCTGGGGCTGCTGAGTTGTGGCAGAGTCTTTGTGGGGAAGGGGAGTTGGAAGAACAGCTGTGGGTGTGCTCTCCAAAACACAGACACTGACCCTGCCACCAAAGCATGGGATGTTCAGGTTTGGTGCTTCCTGTGAAGCTTGTCCCTTCTGAGCGGCCGCTGTGTCTGTCTTGGGGGGCTGTTGCTGTAACCAGGCTCACTTGGCAACTCGCAGCCTTCTGCAGGGAAGCAGGACTCGGGGCTTGCTCCCTTCTTGTGTGACACCAAGCCTTGGCTGGAGGAGCACTCGAGAAAGCAGCACAAGGGGCTTGTGAAGGGCTGTCTCCAGGATGGCAAAAGGAGAAATTCCCCAGCTATGATCCTGCTCTTGGTGAGGCAGACAAGCACGCTCCAGTAAACATGTTACCGTGTTACAGCCCGCTGAGGTGGGGCACAAAGCCTGCCGGAGCACTTGCTTCCAAAGAGTGACAGGCTGCCCCTAGCAGGGCCTTTTGCTTCTCCACACACCCTTCTCTTTCAGCGTGTAAAATGCGTGCAAGGGTGCCAAGGGGTTGGCAGCGTGTGAGCAAGGCCAGCCCTGAGCAGTAGACAAACAAGTGTGCCTTGCACCAGTGTCCTGGCTCATAGCTGGGAAGGGCACACAGAAGCCGGGGACGGGTGGGTCATCTCCAGTAGCTCCAGCAGGGATCAAACCTCGGAGCCAAACCCCACGAGGGGTGCGCAGGGCTGGGTGAGGTCTGAAGGCTGTGCATGGGTTTCCTGTGTTTTCCAAGCACTAGGAACAAATCCAGGCTGTACTCTCTGAGCATAGCATGGCTATTCAGCCTGTTTCAGGAACAGAGTCCTGTGCTGAGAGGATTATGAAAAGCATCCGTTGGAGTGCACGAAATTCTTGCAGATGTGTTCAAGCCCCTTGTTCTGAGCTAATACTGACTAGCTCATGCTTTTCATCCTGGCAGCCAGTGTTCAAGATGGGAGCAGCACTGCTCTTTCTCCCAGCTGCTTGACAGACGTGCCAGAAGTAGGGTCAGGGCTTGCTGCCTGCTATTGCACCACTCGGGCTTGCTTTTACCAGGCTGTGTTTGGGTCGTAACTGTGGAATCGCAGCCCCAGTCAGCAGAGGGTTGAGCCGGTGTCCCCTGGGTCTCCTCAGGCTTCGCTTCACACCTTAGCCTGACTAGAAGCTAGAGGCAGCTGGCTAACCTGAAGCCAGGAGATGACTCAAAATCCCTCCCTGCTTTGGGAAAACTGGCACCCTGCATTCCCTGGGTCCCAAAGGTTGTGGGCAGACAGTGGCTTGGGGCTGGTGGATGCGAGGACACGGCATCTGCCTCTGCTGACACAGCGGGGGCCTTGGTTGCCACCCTGTCAAGCACTGAACCTCAGTGCTTTCCCTCCTGCGCCAAGGTCCTTCCCTTGCTGCTGCTGCTGCTGCCACCTCACTGTGCTGGGGTGGCCCCTTGCTGGTTTAGGGGTCTTGCAGCTCCTGCCAGCCCTGAGCGCTGTCTACAAAGCGCAGCTCGTCCCTGGGGGTGTCTGTGGAGCTCCTGAGCCTAAAGCTCTGCCAGTTCCTCAAGTGAAGGCGTAGGATCGCTCAGAAGAGGGTGAGCTTCCTGCCCCGGTGCATCTTGTCCCCATCTCTTCGTGCCTACTCCCTCTTGGAATTCAATCCTCCCAGCTCGGGAAGGAGGACTATACGGAGCAAATCTCTTTAATGACCGAAAATGAATCTCTCGTCTCTTTGACAAGAGCAAGGCATCTGTTCTGCCTCCGGCTTGCCCACCCTCTTGCTCCGAGTGCCTCTCTGCAGGAGGGAGGTGTCGGTTCTGTCGGACCCGGAGGTTTCTTCGGGAAGAGGTGTTCATGAGGATTCTTTCTGTCACTGTTTGTCTGACGGGTGACTGCTCCCAAGATGTTCTGGAGTCCTCTCCTTCCTCGCTCGGGTTGCGTGGAAGCTTGCGTCTGGCTGTGCTGCTTTTTGCTGCCTGGTGCAGCTCTTTGCTCCGGAGCGAGGTGCTCCAAACGTGTGTGGGGACGCTGCCAGCAGCAGCCTTCCCCCCCGCGTGGCCACGTCTAAGGCAGACAGTCCAACCCGTCCTGCTTTAGCCACCCGGCTCTGCCCTCCTCGGCAGCACAGCTCGCCTTCCCGGGGCGCTCCGGTTCCCTGGGCACGGGCTGGCGGAAGCGGGGTCGGTCCCGGGACCGTCAGCCGGGCAATGGAGCTGCGGGACGGGAGACGGCCGCGGAGCGTCGCCTGGCAACGGGTGTTTCCGTTAGCGCCGCCGTCTGTGGCTTCGTGAACGGGCTCGGGCAATGGGCGTCGAGGAGAGGGCGGTGGTGGTCGGTACAGAGGGCAGAGCGTGGGGCAGGGTCAGCGGCGGCAGGTACGGGGCCGGGGGGCGCGGGGAACGGGGCTCAGGGGGGCCGGCGGTAGGGCTGGAGGGGGCAGAGGCTGCGGGGAAGGGAGCGTGAGCGGGAGGCAGGCTGCCCGCTGCCCGCCGGCTCTCCTCCCGCCCGCAGGTCGGACTCGTGTTGTCAGCCATAGCGGCAGGCATGGCTCTGCTGGGCATGACCCAGCTGCTGGACGCCGCCATCCAGACTCCCAATGCTGAAGCCGTGAACTTCCGAGCGCTGCGCAGCCTGCTGCAGGCCATGCTGGGGCACCTGGAGCTGCAGGAGCGCTCCATGCGGGCCTTGGAGCGGCCTGCCGAGCGGGACAGGGCAAGGAGCCCGGCCGCGGGGCAGCAGCCCCTGCAGCCGGGTGAGCAGCAGCCTGCGAAGGACCCGCTGCAGAACGGCAGCAGCGGCTCCGAAGCTGATGTGGCTGCCGACGTGGGGCAGCTGGTGGAGAAGGTGGAAGCCGACGAGAGCAGCAGCTCCGAGGTAGAGGCTTTCCCCAGTGCCCTGGGTGCTCCCCGTTGAGGTGCCTCTTCCTGCAGGGGTGGCTCTTTGCCCTTGGCATCAGCTTCAGCGCTCCTGCTCGGAGCTCAGCACGGGCTGACAGGGGTTTGCGTGATGGCTTCCATTGCGGCAGGGTGGGGACCGAGTTCCTGGTCTGCAGGGACCCCCCCGTGGGGCTCATGCCTGCCACGCTCCTCTCCTCTCCTCTCCTAGGACACGGCTGTCCCCAAGGGTCTCCTTGAGGAAATGAGCCAGATGCGGGAGGCGCAGTCCCGCATGCAAGGAGAAATCCGCATGATGCAGGAGGCTCTTGGCTTGGTGAGCTGCGGCTGGTGTCCCCGGAGGGAGCCGGCCTCTTGCTGCATCATGCCCTGCATCACTCCGCATCTCCCTGCGGAGCCTGTCCTCCAGCCTTGGATGTCACCCTAGTGTGAAGGACACTGGGAGGGAAGAGTGGGAAGGGTGCCCCGAGAGGGAAGCACAGGAGCTCAGCCCACCCTACCTGGAGCCCCAGGGAGGGCAGAAATGGGCAGCACTGCCTGCAGCTCAGGCTGCCGGCAGAGGTAACTGTGTGTGTCCACCCAAGTGGATGGCCCTAAGGCACTTTTTAGCTGAACACCCATTAAAGTACCCATGGGTGCTGGGAAGGAGGGTCAAGATCTCCCGGTGCAATAGAGCAGCAGCCCCCAGGCACAAGCCGGCACAGTGTCCATCTGTCTGGTGCCCAAGTTGATTTGCAGATGCTTCTGTTCAGTCCTGATTGCCGTCCCTCTCCTCACCCCACTCTAGGGGAACCTCCAGGACGCTGCCGGCCGGCTGCCAGGCTCCTGCAACCTAAGGACTCTGGGCAGTGATGTGGTATGGTTATGAGCATGCCAGATCCTGCCACAGGACAGGAGATGGCTGCATCCCTGGGGGACCAGTATAGGCGGTGCCCCTGCACTAGGGCATGGTCCC
>JBCJKH010058622.1:0-10593 GCA_039877255.1 Loriculus beryllinus
GGGCTTGGAGCAAGCTGCTCCAGTGGAAGGGGTCCCTGCCCGTGGCAGGGGTTGGGGCTGGAGGAGCTTTAAGGTCATGTTCAAACCCAGATCAGTCTGGGATTCATCTTATGACTGTATGAACTATGAAGTTGACTCTGGTCCAACAAGATACATTAGAAAACATACCAACATCCAAACAGGTATGCAAACGTTTTGTATAAATAACAGGATTGGAGGTGGAATACAACAGTTTTCAGACCTGCTTTCCAGGATTCATGTGGTCACCTAATTGGGTCACTTTTCCATGTCTTTACCTTCAGTCTGCTACACAATTTTGTTGCTTTTTCAGTGCAAAGCCTACCCTGAATTACGTTAATCATTTGCTAACTCCACATTCAATCAGTTCAGCCCATTCTACCTGATATGAAAACAGAAAACAACCTTGTTGGCTTTGCAAAATGAAGCTGTTGGCTTATCCTTAGTGGAGACATCTAGGAGCACTAGTCCTTTCCTCTGATTCCCCATCTTCTGCTAGTAACTGAAGGTGACTCAAGTCCTCAGACTCATTAATGGAACATGGATACAGATCTTTGTCTACAAAAACCCTCTCAAAACAGAAAACAAACCTCCTAACTCCCATGAATGTTACTGTTCTTTAGCCAAAGCACCCTTTTAAAGAGCACAACAGCCATCAGGCCACCTCTTAATTCAAAGAATAACAATGGCAGGGCAGCAGCTGATGTTCACCTCACCCATGTGCAGACAAGCTTTAACAAATGCAGCTCCTCAACAACTCCTGTTCTAAGGGAAACCATCTCAAAGGGTTACAGAGCAAACTCAAAGCACATTAATGAATGCTTGTATCCCTCTTTAGAGTTTCACATCTGTAAAGTGAAGGGTACAGTTCACTTCAGCCCCTTTCACACATAGGAAAAGTCCTCATTAAGTAACTGAATCAAGTACTCATGATTGGGAAATGAAATATTCACCATGTAAATTCCCTTTGATCTCTTTCCGAGTGAAGTTGAGTGCACAGAAACTCCAGAAATGCAACACTACCAAACCACTATGTGCAATGGATTCTCTTTTTGAGGCACTCTAAAGAAAGGCTAATAAATCAAGAAAGGCTTTTTTATTTCCATTTGCAAACTGAAAAGTCACCAGGATATACCACTACTACAAAACACTTGAGTGAAAACAAACCGTCTGCCAAAAAAAAGGCATTTACTCTTGATTTCATTCTGCTTTTTTATGGAGCAGGTAGGGTTCCATAGACAAAAACACAACTTCTTCTACTGCTAATACTGTTGTAAATTCAGTAGCACCATTGAGCAGGTAACCCTCAGCTCATATCAGAATCACTCAGGGTTTACTTTTTCACCATTGAAGGGTTTCCACACTACTATCATTTCATCTTACCTCAAGCACTGGTCCAGCTCCAAGAATAATCTGTTCTACTCCACTGGCAAATCCCTTCTGGCTGAGGGCGGTGAGGTGATGAATGAGAAAGTTGGTGCTCTGTGTCTTTCCTGACCCGCTCTCTCCTGAAATCACGATGCACTGGTTCTTCTTCCGCTGAAGCATGGCGTGGTAAGCCACGTCTGCCACAGCGTAAATATGGGGCTCCAGCTTGCCCAGCTGGTGGTTATCGTACATCTTGACATACTTGGGGTTATAGATAGGTAGAAACTTGAACGGATTAATAACTATGAGGATGCTGCCTACGTAGGTGTAGATTTTCTCTTGCTTGAAGCGGTTTCTGAGATTCTCCAGGAGCGTTTTCTCGTTCAGGTCTGGCAGGCTGCACAAGTCATCGTAGTCCTTCTGCTGTGGCTGGGGAAGGAAGCCACGTTCCACCATCCTGCGGCGCTCCTCCGTCACCCTCAGCCAGGACTGGAGGCTCCCATAGTGAATGGACCCGTCCAGGTTCTTCTCCCGCAGGAGGAAGCGATAATCCTCGCCGCTGATGCGGTTCTCCAGGGCCATGCGAGGCCACAGCATCATACGCTGGACGGGGCAGTCCGTGGGGTTGAGAATCCATTCCTCCCCCCCAAACTCCTTCACCTCGGCCAGGACGTAGCATTTTGTCTTCTCAAGCTGAAGTTTATTGATGAGAGAATCGATCACCTCAGCAGCCGTGGACGTTTTCCTGGCGGTGATGGGGCAGTAGATAGTCCCCTCCGCGATGCTCCCGGGGTAGATGTGCAGCGTGTACTCGCTCTCCTCAAAGCGTCGTCTTCCTCCAACATCATTTACACTCATATTGGATCCTTTCCCATCAGTACCTGCGCTGCATAGTCAGGACTGTCCTCTGTATCTTGTCAGGTCATCATGTTAGCAGAACTAAACAAGAAAAAGCAGAACAAAAATAAGTTAGGTTTATCTCAGCAGGGATCCTTGGAAATCAGTTGACATGCACGATGAGACGCAATGGAGCAACACAAGTGACAATACCAATTGCCTTAGAAGAAGCAAACGAGGATTCCAAACCAACAGCTGAAAAGAGAACAGGATTTCCACCTTTTTCAGAGATATCCATATCTGACATTAGCTATGAAGTATTCCAGCAAACTCACCCACACATTCTCACTATTTCTCTCATATTGCTTACGAACCACAGAACACAAATCTCCAGCACCAAATTAAATGCACTTAATTTCTCAAATATCATCAGTGCAAACATCAACAGCCACCACCAACCCCAAATGAAAGCAATTCCAGAGTTAATGATCCTCAGTTCTGCACCATTTGGTTACAAGAAACTTAAAACCCTTGCAGATGTTAAGAGTTATTTCAATCTAAAGACACAAGTTAACTATGAAGAAATGCAGAGGACCCTCAAAGCCAGGATCATGATTAAAGTGGCAGGGGGCATTTAATACTGATAGAACTTTATGTGATCATATCCTAATGTTAAGTATAACGTTGAGCTTTTCCTTGGGCACTGGACCAAGACCTCACAACTGAGTTCCCTGACAAAACACTCAGAAGTGGTCAAAACATGAAGTCAAAACCCACTTCAGGTTCAGGGAGCTCCTGAGCTTCAGCTATTCCACATCATGAAGCATGAATGTCGGGAAGCAACGTCAGGGCACCCTGTCCTTGCGCTCCTCCCAAGTACCCAGATCCAAGACCTTCACTCCAAGCACAACCACCCTCCTCTTCTACAGCCACACAGGGATTTGGAGATTAGTTTCATTTGCTACAAGATTTCTCAGGTCCTCAAATGAAAAACGTTGTTTCATGCTGCATTGTTGCTCACTCCAGGATTTCATAAAGTGCATTATCCCCAGCCACGCGCTATTCAAAGCAAAGAAATCCATGTGTCACAGTGAAATATATCTGGCAGGGATTCACAGCACATGGCTTGGTAGCAGCACATATATTATATACTGGGAAGCGCTCCAACTGCTTTCCTATAGCTTTACTATAGGCACAGATGCAACAGGGATGATGTCAGTTAAGTGCTGGGCAGGGCTTTCTTTGTCTAACTGACTCCAGCATCAGCTTTTCTTCAAGAAGGAGGGGAGGGAGTGTGTAGGGAGGGAACCTACCACACTTAAGCCAGATAATTCCTCATCAAGATTTTACTTCAAAGCTTACAACAAGAGGGCTGGCTATTTTTATTCAAGTTATCAGAGTGTATCAAAGCCTTGCTGACTCACGTGAGAACTGCAAACAGGACTTTAAGTCGGTAACTTGAGCAAACCAATCTTCCTTTCTACCCCCTCCCTCTTGTTAAATGCGTGCAAGCTCAATAAATCCTCTATAAAGCATCAGGCCGCTCCACCACACCAACCCAAAAGCCTTCCTCGCTTCTCTGCAGCAGGGACTCGCTGCAGTAACAAACATCTTTGTCTTCTGCATCCAAACAACTTGAATCCAGCAGAACTGTGAGCCAGGCATGAGCCCCATGGAGAGGCTATAAGCCTCAGTAACTGTGGAATCACAGAAGAGCCAAGTCCTCCCTGCCTCCAAAACCACTCAAACGCCAGAAGCTTCCACTTAATGACTAAGAAATGTGGGGAGGTCAGAAAGCAAAGAGGTGTTAATTTGCGCCCTATAAATCACAGGAGGTGTGCCACAGGCTTTGCTTTTAATAACACTAACCATGGCTGGAGTATTATGTTAGGTCAAAGAAACGTTAATGAAGATAATTGTTTGTGGTCTCCCAAGGCTGGTGCACATGAGCCTGGCTCTGCTCGGCATCAAACAAGCAGTGTATGGAGAGAATACTGCACTGAAACGGATGTTATTAGCTCACTACCATATGTGAGGGAGAAAGGCTTGCCCAGTGACAACTGTGCAAGCAGGCTGTTGCACTGCCTTTTACAGAACTTTTTAATTTCACAATATTTGCGTGTTTGGACACAAAAAAAATTAAAAAGGAACAAGAAAAAAAAAGCCAACCAAAAAGTATTTGTGGGTTGCCAAATCGTTAATACTATTTTAATTAAAGGCACTTCGGGTTGCTCTGGGGTTACATTTAAATAAGAACATCTAAAAATGATGCTACATTGAAGTCGTTTATATAGTCTGATGAAAAGAAAAGCTACTGTCTTCCTGATGCTGTGCCCAAGTAAGTGGCAGGTTTTAAAAGGACCTGGCTTTACCACCAGCTGCTTCACTCACATACTGGCTTTGGCAAGGCTGAAGGCAGCAGTACTGGGATGCTGATCCCAAGGGAGATGGAAATCCAGATGATACGTCAGATCTCAGAGGTCAGAAATAATTGCAAACTGTGGCCAAAATTCACAGGCTATGCATGCCTGTGAAAGGAAGAACTGATGACATTTTAAGACGAGATACTTACAGCTTAATAGTTTCTAGATCCTTTCCATTTTCTAACGTTCAAATGAAGACTGTTACTCACATTGACCCTGCACACTGATGTGGCTCAATTTTACTATCATAATTTTACTTGTAACACAAAAAGCACTATCTCCAAACAAACCTGAGGTTAGAAATGAAGCCTTGTGTCCTCCTGCATAACCAAACAGATTCAGAGTTCCAAGGAGATGAGAGGCCCTTCTAAAAATCCCAATAATAATCCAATTAACAGCAGGAAAAGCTACTGAAACTACAACAGTCAACTGGGCTTTGTGCATACACTAAACTGGCACAGAATGGTTTATTTTTACATTATATGCTATCTTTTACTAGTTGGCCACAGCCTAATATACATAAACAAATGTGCTTTTTCAAGTTAAACCTACATATCACCACATACAGAGAGTGCTTTTGAAATGGGAGCTGGTTTTTAGTAAGGCTTATTCTGGCAGGGTATCAGACAAAGGAGGACGTCCCAGTTACCTGTGCAAAGGTAACAAATGGAAGGGTTAGGTCATGCCATTTCTTATTTTTCCATTCAGAAAGCTCAATCTCAGTATTTCCCTTTTCAGGGACAGCATAAGCAACACGTGGCAAAAGTCCAAAATAAATCATGCACTGGAAGCATCAGTCCCCATCATAAATAATCTGTGACAGCCAAAGCCTGAAGTCACTGACAGAGTTTGCCAAATACCAGATGATTTGGAAGAACTAAAGATGAGTGTCAGCGTGGAGGCTGCTAAAGGGGCAATTCTGGAAGCAAAGTTCACTTGGTTTTATTATAACACCCCATAACCCAGATGAGGGACTGCAAAAACTTCTCCCTGTTGCCAGTCCTCAGGCAGTTGTAACAGGCTCGGCTGCTCAAGAGAACCTGGATCTCTCCATCCACAGGTACGTCACATCACATAGCATGTGGGCAGGAATTCCTCAAAGAGATAAACCTAAAAACTCTGATAAAGAATTGGCCAATGCAAACACACTTCACTGCCTAATCTGAACAAACTGGCACAAGGGCTCTCCAAATTCCTCTCCTGCAGCAGCAATTTGTGCTGCTGGTAAATGATATAACACCCCTGCACCATCAAAACTGATGCTACTGACACATCTGTGACAGCTGTGGCTGTAAGAACGACTAGGAAAGCTCATGTGAGTGCTCAATGTCACAGTGATTACTGCAGTTTTACATGTCAGTCCCTTTGATCATTTATATAAGCATAGAATCACAGAATGGTTTCGGCTGGAAAGGACCTTAAGTCCATCCAATTCCAACCCCTGCCATGGGCAGGGACCCCTTCCACTGGAGCAGCTTGCTCCAAGCCCCTGTGTCCAGCCTGGCCTTGAACACTGCTATTTATCTCAGCAGATAAATCAGTTTTCTGCACTCTGCCACAGCTGTTCAATCAGAATTTGTGAATGGCTTTATTTGATCCAAAACTTCAGGGTTTTATTATGAATAAGCACTTGGCTTCAGCAGAGCTTCTTTGGCTTTCCTTCTGACATCCAGCTCAGCACATGGGCTGCTGGATCATGCCATTGTCCTGAGTCAGTCGGCCTGTTATGTGCTGGTTACTCATACATGTATCGATGCTGCAGCAGTGTCGTGTTTGATCTCCAACATTGAGCAGCAGCTTTTGCAGGTTTATTTAACAAATCCCCCAAGTTTTCCAGCAGTGAGGTGGGAATGCTGGGGCAGCCGTCGCTGTGTTGCTTCTCCTGGGTGCATGCTGGAAACTCTTGGTTCTGCTCCAGGTTGTGTAGAACAGACCCTGAGCTCTTGCAGGGATGGCCTCTGGGACTGCAGAGCACTGTGTGTCCAGGACATGCGCCCATCCATCCACAGGCACACAGGAGGAGGGGAGGAGGTTTGACACTGCGGGACATGGCACATCCACTGTTCTAAAGCAATGTGAGGTTTTGCCATTAGCACCAACTTTCTGCTCCCAGGGAAGAGAATCCCTGATCTTTGTCCCCAGGTCATCTCAGTGGGCAGCCATGGTTCAGCTGCATTCCTGTCCCAGATCCCCTTCCTGTCCCTCTGCCCAGGAAGGACAGCATCTGCCGTGCTGCAGGCAGAAGCCTTCACTGGGGGGGTGGTTTGGCATCATGCTCTTGTACTGCTTCCTTCCTCCAAGTGTGACAATCCCAAAGAATAAAACCTGCCTGAGGGCTTGCTGCTCCTCAGCAGGGAAATGTACCTTCTCCTGGTTCAATCAAACATTCCCAAGCTGTAACCTGTCTCTAAAGAACCAGCTTTCTGCAAAAACCATGGGAGAGCCATTCTGCCCATGGACCTCACTGAGGTTTTGGTACATGCCAGGTAGTAAGCTGCCAGTCTGTTGGGTGCTTTTGAAAACCTCACCATCCATTGGAAGGCAAGTAAATAGACTTTTCTGTAAGATTAAGTATAAATTTATACTCCATCCGCTATAGGTAATAGAGCCTTGTTGGGAGTTATCCCAGATTCCTAGGAGCAGGATGGTTCAAGTGCATGAAACCTGGTTGTAGTCCTCCTCTGGAATGAGGAGTGAGGGCATTTGTGGTGCACTGGATCAGCTCTTTAGGTCTCAGCTGTATGGTGATACTGCAGATCCTTCTGGATGCTGAGTCTGGGCAGATCAGTGTTGCTTTGGTTCCATGCCCACAGCAGAGTGGCTGCTGCGGTTTCAGCAGTGCTGGGAATGTGATCATCTTCCTGTGTTTGCTGTTGTGTTCTTGGCCTTTATTGTGCTCCATACTTGTAAGTGAGGGGTTTTTAAAGGTCTTTGATCTTTTGCTTCATAGCAGTAATCCTGTTTGTCAGGAACATGCGTTTGAGCCTGCATGTCCTGTGGTTGGTTCAGCAGGGACGTGGCTTAGGGCTGGTCAGGCTTTTGAACTGGCTCGAACTGATTTAGATGAGATATTAGAAAGAAGTTCTTTGCCTAAGAACTCTGCCTAGGAGCTCATCTCAGTCTCCCCTCTGGCAGGTTCAAGCCATTCCCCTTGGCCAGTCCCTACAGACCCTTGTCCAGAGCACCTCTCCAGGTTTCTTGTAGCTCCTTTAGGCACTGAACACTGTTCTGAAGTCTCCCCTGAGCTGAGCACCGCAGCAGCAATAGATGTCTTTAGCAATTGCAGGTACTTGGAGCAGCTTCTGTGCAGTTTGTTCTCAAGGGGAGAATAATCCTGTTTCGTAGGTAGTGTTAGAAAAGCAGAGGCAGATGTTCTTCACGTGGTGTGCTGTGCAGGGCCGCATGGCAGATTAACCTGCGGTAACCCACCCTGAACAGGGCTTGGTCTTCAAGGCAGAGACTGAGGGTTCATTATCGTCGCCGAGCTCCATATCGTGGCTGGCTTGGAGAAAATTCCCGCTCTTGCTCCGGGTTTATTCCCTTGACAAAGTTTGTCCTGAAGCTGTGGGTGCTGCTGGTGCTGCCCGCTGGGAGCCAGAGCATTCTTGGCTGTGTGTAGAGGACAGCCAGGCATGAGCCTGGCCACGGCTGCCAGCCCTCCACTCCCTAACCTCTCCCTCTCGCTTTCTTCAAGGTATCAGAAGACAGAGCCCAGCTGTTCTCCAGAGGGCCACCAGTCTGTGAGGAGCCAGGAGAGGCCGCAGGGTCCGTGTGCGCGGCAGGACGACGCGGCACATTCCCTGTCTCACGCTGCTTTCCACCGGGGATGGGCAGTGGCAGGAGGCTCTTCTGGTGCAAGGCTAGCGGGAAGGTCTGGAGGATGTCTCACCCTAGCATGAGGATTTGACCAGTCACACAGCAGTGAACTGGGAGAACAGCAAAACCCACAACCCGGAATGTATTTATTACATCAAAGTTAGCTATTCTTGATAAACCCCTCAGATTGTTGCTGCTGCTGCTGCTGCTTATTTTACTTACAGATTTCACACACTCGTTCATTTTAAAGCTACCAAACTTTTCCTCAATACTGTACTCCAAGAAGTGTAATTGGAACAGGACATGCAATAGAATGAAATCATTGTAGTGTCTTAAGTACCATGGACTCACTTTTGTGTCTATTAAACCTTGGAAGATGTGCAACATGGAACTATGTGGCTGTCATTGTGTGTGTTAACGCTGCTTCGTGTCATTCACTGCAGAGCTGAGGGAACGGGTGTTGTCAGGTAGGTGAACAAGCTGTCACCAGGTACCTTTGGATGGTGTGTCCCAGTGTGTGCTTTCAGTCACCTGGAGCCACAGGCTGGAGCCTCAGCTTGCTCTCGTGGCTCCAATTGGAGAGTGAATTGATGTTCTGAACTCAGTTGTGTTCACACCAGATCAGCGAGTGTCATTTAAGGCTCCTTGAGCACATGGTGTTGGATAGGAAGGATTTTCATCCTTACACATGACCGGAGATGGTTATCAGGCTTTAAAAACCAGGAAACAGCCTGCAGGTTTGGTACCAGCTTTAGAGCATGAGTGGATGACAGACTGAAGTGAGCTTGGACAAGCTTTTGAAACTGTCTCAGTTCATGTTGGGGGTTTGCGTTAGTTTTGCCTTGGATTCCCTCAGTCTAAAAGCATTAGTGTGTGGTAATCTGCTCTTTCTGATGCTGGAGAAAGCAGCTCTGAGTTGTCCCTGATAGGTGCCAGCTTGCCTGCATGTCGAGCATTGCCTTCTAGCTGCCAGGGTCATTGTGCAGGTTCCTGATTGTTCTTCCTCTGCTGCAGCAAACACTGCTGAGCTCTTGTCCAGTTAAAGGGTGAGCAGGCGGGCAGACATCCAAGCTCGTGTTTTCCTGGTTCGTACTGGTTCATGCTGTGGTCTTTTGCGTGTCAGCAGCAGAGATCAGAGCTTCCCTTTTCTGTTTAACAACAGCAGAGTTTAACAAGAAGAGTCCAGCACTAACCCCCTGTGCTGAGTCTCAGGAAGGGCACAGTGAGTCAGAGCTGATTCCCTCAGCTGGTACCCAGTGAGCTGTGGTGTAAGGCACTCAAGCTTCGGTGCAGGGCTGAAGCAGGACATCAGTCTCCCAGGTCCGACTCTGGTCACCTCTGCAAACAAATCCATAAGCTTCCTGTTTTTCAAACCCAAGTGTAAAAGGCGGTAGTGTGCGGTGAGGAATGTGCTCTACACCTTGTGTAAGGCCTCTGTGCAGCCGTTGTTTACCTGGGCATCGTGCTGCCCAGCTCCACGGGGCCAGGGTGCTCTGTGCACTGAGTGCCCCCGCAGCAAACAGCTCCACCTTTCTTAGCCTGGCCCATCTGTCTGCAGGAGTTCCTCTGTGGCTTGTTTCTAACATCTTCTCGATCGAGGCCCAGGGTTATCTGGTAGCCACTGAGGTTTATGGGGTTTCTGCTCACACAGTTCTTTATTGTACAAAACCCCTGCCCAAAAGCATTGCCAAGCTCTGTGGCTGCAGCGTTGCAGCAGTCGCCTGAGTGAAGGGCTACGAGCAGCCCTCTGTCCATTTCAGAAACAAAATTCAAAGGCAAAGCAGGAATAACTGAGCCCTGTGCTCAGGAAAAGCACTTGTCTGCTCCCAGCTCTAGGGAAGGCTCTTGCCTGCGTGTGGAAGGGCTGCTCGTGGTTGGAGGAGATACCAGGAGCTACAGGTGAGTCCTGTGCTCTCCTGAGAAGGCTCATGGGTGTCACTGCGGTCCCATCAACAGGCAGTAGCACCCCTGAGGTCAGTGCTGGTGTGAGAGGGAGCTGTGATACCTCACACCCACAGCTGCTTACCTGCCCCTTTGCTGTGCTCTGTGGGACATCCCTGCAGCCCTGATCCAGCTCTGGGGCAGCAGCACAAGAGGGACGTGGAGCTGTTGGAGCGAGGGCACAGGAGGC
>JBCJKH010058623.1:8186-25902 GCA_039877255.1 Loriculus beryllinus
GGGATGGAGCACTCACAACTTCCTTGGGCAACCCATTCCAGTGCCTCACCACCCTAACAGGAAAGAATTTCTTCCTTCACGTTGCTGCTGGTCCCAAATGTGCTGCCTTCGTGTGTCCAGCCCCAGACTATGCCTAAAGCTGGGGGCA
Source organism: Loriculus beryllinus (assembly GCA_039877255.1). NCBI lineage: Eukaryota > Metazoa > Chordata > Aves > Psittaciformes > Psittacidae > Loriculus > Loriculus beryllinus. The sequence continues at coordinate 8,335 of JBCJKH010058623.1, forward strand.
GCCCCCCACCCCCAGCAGCATCCCTAGCCATCAGCCCTCTGGAGAGGCTGCAGGGCATTGGGATGGCCTTCCTCTGCTGTGCCCTTGCTGGATCCTCATCTGGCATTGAAGGGAATGGAAAGAAGCCCCTGAGCAAATCTGCTGTTAAAAGGAGAAATTTGATTAAACTGACAAAGCCATGCACACGATTGGAAATGACAGATAACAGCTACAACTCTGGTGTCAATGAGAGGCAGAGCATGCATACCCCTCTCTTTCCAGTTTGTTCTCAGCAATTGAAATCACTTCTGTAGCTTGTCCGTACTAAACTCAGTTTGTATCTGTCTTTACACAGGGATGGAAGAGGATATAGGCCAAAACACAAGAAAAGGTGTCCATATCTTTTATGCAGCAATGTTTACAAGTCCATAAGAGAGAGGAATGGCAGTCCCCTTAGCCATATCAAGGAAATTATCAGGTTGAAAAGTACCCCCTGACTCCCTTTCCCCAGGGATATTTTGGCCCAGGTCTGCTCATGCAGAGCCTTGTGCTGACCATCCCGGGTTCCAGCAGTGCTGGGGTGGGATGGAGGGTGCCTGCTCCCTCTGAAAGCTGTGGGCAGGGAAGGGTGTGTTGCTTACAGGTCTTGAACAACAGCCTCCTCCACCTCCTTGCAACATCAACCACAGGAACAGGAAAGTCCAGGCAGATGCACATGTAAGGATGGCTGTTGCTTTAGATACTGCATCCAAGAGTTGCGCTTTACTCCTCAAAACACCACTTTCTTTCAAAAGAGTGGCTCAAGACCTCAGGGAACTGATAAACAAAGCTGCTTGAGTAGAAAAACAGCAGCAAGAGTCCCCCTGTTCAAACCAGCAGAGGAGCAACCCAGCAGGGCCCAATGACACCCACATAGGGATGCCTGTGGGGACTGGGATAACCTTAACTCAGTGTCTCTGGTAACCCAGGCAAGCACCCTTAGCATACGTTTTCCTACCTCATCTCTTCTTCTGGTTTCGAGCAGCATAAAGCCCTTGGTGCCAACCTTGCAAACCTCTGCACCAGATCTCACAGCACTTCCTTTGGAGGTACCTGTGATAGCTTAAGCTGCTGTTAACGACCCCAGGGGTGCAGCTTTCACATCAGGTGATGCATTTCCACATGCAGCCCCACACACATGATGTAAGTCTGCTCCTTTTGTTACCCTAAAAAGGCCCAGTGAGAAAGCGGGGAGATCTGAAAAGCAGCAGGCAGCTCTCAGCCTCTCCTGGCCAGTCCTCACTCTTTCCAGGGCTTTCCTTCCTGCACACATAAACATACTCAAGTGGAGAAAAAGCAGAGCTAGAAACCAAAGTGTCAAGTTCACTGCAGAGGAAATGGCCTCTCTGCAGCAGAGGAGAGGGCCATAAATCTCCCAGCAAGCATAAGCAGGGATGTGGGTGTGCACATATGTCTTCCAAATACCAATGTCGTTTTCAGTGGGAGTAGAAGCTAATTGATCTTTAACATGCAGCACTTAATTTCAATGCCTTTTATACATCAACACTACTAGTGAAACAAATACCAGATTTTACTAAAATGAGTATGTGTCAACACATTGATGACTCACATGCCCAGATGCAAAGGGAGACTCTGAATTACTTAGAAGGATTCTGCTTCAGCTCTTTTTAGCCAGTAGTGATAGAAATACCCTGGTTGGAAATCCTGGTATGTCCTGGGTCTTTCTTGCCCTTGAGCTGAGGTCTTAGTGCATTCGGAAAGAGATTTCCAAGTGGTAAATACTGTACATGTCAGCTGCACACATGTGGCATTGAAAACATCAAGGAAGCAGCCACCACTAAACATTTCTACAGGCCCAAATGGAGAGGGTTCAGCCAAAAATGGAAGCCTGTGAGCATTTGACAGCAGGTTTTTCATTAACCTTCCCAGGCCACCCCTGGAAGCCTGAAGCATGAAGCATGATGGAGCATGATGACAATGTAAGAGTGTGATGAGTGCTGGGAAAGTGGAGCTGCCCTGAGGACCATGGATGCCCAGCCTGTATTTGCACAGCTCCACATATACTTGCTGGGGCTCTTTATGTCTTTCTTGGACTGAATTATCATTAAAGAGCTAAGGGTTTGATACCTCACAGCTGTGAAGTATAAAGAAAGACCTTTAGAGATATCTTACACCATAAATGTACTTGCCTGTGCTGGTCTAACATCTAAGTGATAAATGAAGCCCAAGACACTTGAAAGAGGTTCTTAATCTTTGAAAAGCAAACCAAAGCCAATAATCCTTTGTACTTTTGTTATCCCATCCATCCAATTTCTTTTGCTCTGCTTCCAAAAGCCTTTGTGGTAGATGGGCTGTCTCCAGGTCCTAGCCCAGCAAGGCTTGCTGGTGAGGTTCATTGCACAGCACTGCAGGCAGAGGCACTGGCATTGAGGAGAAGTGGGGTGAGGAGGGGGCTGTGGAGGGACAGTATCAGATTCAGCAGGAGGTGCCTGGACCCTCAAAGCATCTCTCTTCCTAACTGCAGTCGCTTGCTGCTGCAAAGACTCCCCCAGGCACCGCAGCCAGCAACAGGGTTCAGTTTCTCCTGTAGGAGCATGAATGCTCTTTTCCAGGAGCTATTACAGTCCCAAGGCACCTCTGAATTGTCTGAGCACCAGTGACACTCAGCAAAACTCGCAACAGTTCTGGATTTTCTGGTTTTTGCTCCAAAATACCTTTCCCTGCCATGGCCCTGGCTCATCCCAGGCAGCCAGAAGGCTACTTCTGGTCTACTCTACTATCACCATTTCAAGGAATGCACAAAGAGGTCCAAGCTCTCAATTTATGAGATGCTTTAAAAAATTCCTCAAATCAGCCTGGGCCTCTGCATTCCACCAAGGTTTCCACACCAAACTAGCCCCCGACCTCAGCAGGTTTGCAAGCCTTCTTCCCCAAGACCAATTCTGACAAAAGTTCAGGTCTAAACAAGAAAACTCAGGTTGAACTTAAGCTTCTACTGGATACAGCTCCACAAACCATCTCTCATCTCCTGAGAAATCTCCTTGCAGAGCATTCGTGGCTCTTGCAAGTCCCAGGCATCCACTCCAACCCACAGCTCTCTGTGGACCCAAACCCAGCTAACAAAGACCTACCACCATCACAGCCCTACAGTGAGGATGCCATAAAACCGAGAGCCTATTACTGTGCTTTATGCTCCCCTCTCGGTTCCACCATGAAGTCTCTTCAATAATGTTTTTATGGCTCCATCAATCTTGTTTAAACTCCAGCACAAATAAATTGCAGCATATTCACAGGCCCATCACAGTGCTCTGACTCACCTAGTCCCGGCAGACATCATATATTAAATTGATTTTGGAATGTATTCCAAAGAAATTTTTTCAGCTTCTTTAGCTAACTCCCCATGTTAGGGAAAGCAGTGCAGGATAGACCCACTGCATGCCCCTGTGGGTCAGGTTGTAGTGTTTAATATTGCAATGAACTCCCCCCTCACCCCTGCTCTAACTTGGATTTATCCAGTCTGGAGTCCCTTAGGGTGCATCTGCTCCAAGTGAAGCCTTATTTATGGGACAAGGTCTCTTTAGGGGTATACCTGCTGCAATACAGGCTTATCCATAGCCACAAGTGGTGGATAAACACCTTAGTTTGAGGTGTAGCTGTTCCAGCATGGCGTTATCCATGAGCCATAACGCTCAGAGATATACCTGCTCCAATGGGACCTTATGTACAGCCACAGTCCCTTCAGAAGTAAACCTGCTCCAACATGGCCTTACCCATGGCTTCAGTCCCTCCAGGGGTGCCCTGCTCTGTTGTAGGGTTATCTATGGCCCAACACTTTAAGGTGTTCCAGCATGATCCCATGCACAGCCACAGATGCTTTGAGATGCACCTTCACCAGCATGGACTTATCCTTTGGCCACAAGCCCTTCAGAGGTACACCTGCAGCAGCACAGACATAAACACAGGCACAGATGCTTTGGGATGTCCTCCTCCCACATGGGCTCATCCACAGGTCCAGTCCCTTCGGCTTGAGTTCACACTGTAGTTCCAACCTGCCCACTACAGCAGGGATGCCCTGGCTGTCTGACAGCCCAAGCACATGGCCATTCCTGTTATCAGAATGTTCTCAGTCACGGCACAGCAGGATGATAAGCAGTGCAGCACTACAGCCAGTAAGGCAAGCAAGCCCCATGGTAAACACAGAAGCTTGGCAATTAATAGCTAAACAGCAGTAACAGCTGTAAATTCTACCTAGCACATTCCAATCAAACCTGTTGTTATCTTGAACCCTTCAAGTCCCATGCTGGGCGCCAAAAGGACTGTTGTGGTTTAACCCCAGCCAGCAACTCAGCCTCGCACAGCCACTCACTCAGTCCTCCATTGGGATGGGGAAGAGAACCAGAAGAGTAAGAGTGAGAAAAGTTGCGGGTTGAGATACAGACAATTTAATAGGTAAAAGACAAGCCATGCACACAAGCAAAGCCAAACAAGAAATCCATTCACCACTTCCCATGGTCAGGCAGGTGTTCAGCATCTCCAGGAAAGCAGAGCTCCATCACACATAATGATGACTCAGGAATACAAATGCCAGTACTCTAAACATCCCCCTCTTCCTTCTTCTTCCCTAAGCTCTATATACTGAGCATGACATCACAGGGTATGGGATATCCCTGAGGTCAGTCAGAATCAGCTATCCTGGCTATGTCCCTTCCTTGTGCACCCCCAGCCTCCTTCCTGGTGGGGTGAGAAGGAGAAAAGGCCTTGACTTCCTGTAGGCACTGCTCAACAGGAACTGAAACACCCCTGGTTTATCACCATTGTTTCCAGCACAAATCCGAAACACAACCCCATACCGGCTACTGTGAAGAAAAATAACAATCCCAGCCAAAACCAGCACATAGGAGAACTTTCATTACCTGGTGATTAGCCTCATTAGGACTCGGCTCACAAATAATATAAATCACCCCCTCTTGGCTCAGGGGAGACAACTTTTACAGGGATGGGGAAAACCTCCTTCTCCTGCCCAGGATGTGGATCCATCATCAGATGCAGGAACAAATTCTGCAGGTCGTTACACCTGGAGGAGTTCTAATGAATTAAATGAATTTCAGATGTGCTCTGGTGTCACTCAGAGCCCAGTTAACCCCACAGGCTAAAATGTTTACCAACTAGGTGGGAAAAAACGTGCCTTTTCCAGCTATTTCTGCCCCATCCAGTGGTCTCAGCTTTGGACACTCATCTGAGAAGAGTGGAAAACTGAGGAAATAAGGGCCTGGGGTAACCAGGGCACCTTCTTGAGACAAAAGTTTCTGTAGTGCTTACAGTCTTTTATTAAAAACATTCAGGTTTTAATTTTCCAGCTATCTCTGGTCCTTGTGGACTGCTGCCCCACAGAGCCAGCTGAAAGCTATTGTTTGCTCTGGGCTTGTCTTCTGGCCACATCCTTGAGGTGTATTTCAGGGTTCTGTGGGATGAAAAAAGCCCTAAAACCAAACACCACCCCCCCCCCCCCAAAAAAAAACCAAACCAAACAAAAGCAACCCAAGCAGACAAAACTGTCCCAACTCCAATGTCCAAATCCTCCTGTTGTGTCCTGCTTTTCCTTCCTGCAGCAGCAAGTGAGGCTGTGGGCCATGTCACCCCAAAGACTGGGTGGCTGTGAGCCCCCCTTCCTGTAGAGCCAGGGGGTTAATTACCTGCAGCCTGTGCAGCACTGCAACAGTGCATGGAGATGTCAGTGCCAAATAGGCTTCCAAATAGATAAATGGTGCTTAAACTGAATTATAATTGGACTTACTGGCTGACAGGATAATCAGCTGTCCCACACAGCTTATTAGCAAATTCCTGAAGCTGTAGTACCCATCAGACCACAGGCATACCAGACTTCTTACTAATTCAGCTTTGCTGCGTGTCTCCTCTGCCTCCTCTTATTAAGCATCCTTATCTCCTTTGAGCAAAGCTTGTGCACGATCAGGAAACACCTTCCTATTTAACTGCCTCTGCTCTGGAGTGGTTTCCAATCAGTGGGCATCAGCATTGGGTGCAGAAATCCAGTTAATCTAATCTGGCCAGCTGGTTGATTAATATCTGTGAGGTGGGTGTTCAAGGGAGAATGCCTTTGGAGACTGACAGCATCGACAGCAATGATTATGCAGGCTCACGCTTTCCCCATCCCATTGCTCTGTGTGCAGGAAGCCACCTGGGCAGCAGGGAAGCTTCTCTTCTCAAAGCCTGACCTGAGCAGCCAGGGCTTTTACAGGTCTTTCAGCTCTGCTCCTTTAACTTCAACTGCATTTTCATTCCCAAGCAAGAAGCAAAGAGGAGCTGTGGCTACAGGGATTTCCAAGGCAAAAGGGCATCTCTATTGACCTTGTAAAGCTTCTGAAATGCTTCCCTCTGTAGCAAACTGTGTTCAATCATCCCAGGTCCTGCCAGCTGTTTCATTGTTTTTGCTGATGCTGTGGGTATGTACCTGCACCCCAAGGACTGTCAGTCAGCTCTAGCCACAGACTGACCTTTTGCTAAGCTGCACTGGTCAAGCCTGGAAAATGACTCTAAGTACTGTGGCTTTTCTTCTAAATCACATCAGACTGCTCAGCAAAAGCTGCTCAGTGACATCCACGTCCTGCAGCTTTCCTGGAGAAATCCAGGTGTTCCCCAGTCCCTGACTGGGTGCATGTTCAGGGCTGGAAGAGAGGGCTTGCATGGCCCATGGAGCCTGGCACTGCCCCAGGATGCTCACCTTGCCTTGCCAAGCACCATGCTGGCTCTCCTGGAGCCATTACGAGGAGGTGTTGGGGTGAGCAGTGGTAGTTTTGGCAGAGCAGGTGCTGAGCGGTGCCTCCTACCTGCAGGGCCATGGTGAGCCCCAGGCACTGATCCTGGAATCACAGAATCATTTAGGTTGGAAAAAACCTTTAAGATCATCAAGTCCAATTGTTAGCCCAGCACTGCCAAGTTCACCGAAGTTCACAACTAAACCATGTCCCTAAGCACCACATCTAAGTGTCTTTTAAATCTCTCCATGGATGGTGACTAAACCACTTCCGTGGGCAGCCTTTTCTAATGCTTGACAACACTTTCAGTGAAGGAATTTTTCCTAATATCCAATCTAAACCTCCCCTGGTGCAACTTGAAGCCATTTCCTCCTGTTCTGTCACTTGTTTCCTGGGACAGAGCTGACCCCCAACTCCAATACAACCTCCTTTCAGGTGGCAAAGCAAGTTGGACCCCTCCAGCCTTACACCAGCTCTGTGTAAGTGAGTGCATATGGAGAGCCCCAGTCACAGGTCTAGGAACATGCTCTGGAGTTTTCTTAAATTCTAACTGAGCCAGAGCACCAAGGTGCCAAACTCCCCATTCCCTTCCCAAAGTCAGGGTCTCCATGAGGCAGGCACTCAGCTGCAGGGACCAAAAGAGTGCTGTGTCATAACCCAGCTGGCTATGGCTCCCCTTCGCTTTAATCCCTGCTGAGCTGGGGTACAGTAGGGGAAACACTGCATCTGCATCCACTGGGATGCTCTGGCAGCAGCCTTGGTGGCCTAAGTGCAGGTAGGGGGGGAAGCCTAAAACCAGACCTTTGCTTTGCTACTCTTGCAAAGCTCCCGTATCACTATCACAATGGTACCACAGTGCTTAGAGCCTTGGGGAACTGTGCCTATGGGATTTGCCAGGCAGAAGCATGGGGCTGCCTATCTCATAACTCTTCTTCCCCAGTATCTGCTTAGACAGGCTCTGCTCAATCTTCTGTTTGGGGTGCATCCCCATCCTAGTGTGGGAGCAGGGCACTGCATCTTTTGGTACTGAAAATAAAACTTAAGGTCTCTGGCTCCTGAAGCCACATTTCCGTTGAGCGATTGTCATTTTTATGCCGAGGATGTCTGGGATGAGAGTCCTGCTCCTGTCAGCAGCAGAGGAAAGCAGCAGGTTTTGGCAGCCTGGGCTGTGAACCACTGCAAGCACCATGGCAGCTGATGCTGTCTGCCCTGATGACTCACTGCTGTTGATTTGGGCAGAGGCAAGAAAAACAGCCTGAAACGCGCCAGTTCAACATTCATATTGTCAGTGATGGGCTGTTAGCTCAGAGCAGGTCCTTTCCCCGACCCCCCTCACCTTCTTTCAGTGCAGCACCACCGAAATTTGTTTTTCTGTGTTGGAAAAGTGATATATTGAAAGCCTTTATATTTGGGAAAGCAGCTTATGTCACCGTCAGAAATGTCACATTCAAATAGAACACATCTGCATCAACAAAAGCAGTTCGACCCTGTAATCTCCCCTGGCAATTTTTCTTTCTTATTTCATGGCTTCTCAAACATTGGCTTTATCATCACAGGAAGGAGCTACCTAGAGAGCAAGTGCTCATGATAGCTTTTTAGGTCTATTTTTGCAGGGCTGATCTGCAAAAGTATTCACCCCAGAAAAGATGTTTAAGTCAGGGTGAGCTCCCAGGGAGCTATTTCAGCCCAGTACCACACAGCTGCAGCCAAACCATTGGGCAGGACCATGGCCACAATGGAGCTGAACAAAGCATCCATGGCCACTGCTTCTTGGCCAAAGAAAGAACCACACAGCACAAAGCAACTCCAATGGGGTTAAAATCATGGCACTGCAGCAGGGGTGGCAGCTTGGCTCCAGCCTAGGTGGGAAACAAGCCGTCAGGTCGTGTTCACTGCATCCAGCCTTGGCAGCCACGAGTATTCACTCATGTTTCTTCAATAACTTCCAGTTTGTTTTCCTTTTCAAAGGCAAGGGACCACAGATGAACTATTTAGACCCCCACAAATGAGAAAGAAAGGCTGCCATACCAACAAATAACTTCTACAGCTGACGATACCCTGGAGCTGACACAGCACAACCCATTTCCTTTGAGAGAAATCACACTGGTGGATTTTGTGGTGATGGATGCATGGATGGATGGAATGATACATGCTTGGTTCTGGATGGTGCTCACCAGAAAGGAACAAGACATCTCATTTTCTGAAGTTTGTTTCTGAAACCTATTTTGCCCAGTGGTAGCAGCTACCCTTCAATCCTGGACAACACACATACAGTAAGCACTGCATATAAAATAGAGTGCTCATGTGTTTGCTGGTTGTAAACTCCATTTTCAAACCCAGGAAGTTGCTAATTACATGACTGCAGACGTCACAGTGCACCACTGAAGCAAATAGACAAGCCTGAGATTTTCCATCAGCCAATAGTTAATTCTCAAATTTACAGAAAATCTTTATTTATTGGGCTGACACACTTGATAACAGGCACATGACACAGGCACTTGATAAAACATTTTGTTTGAATGCCAGTATCCCACAATACAGTATGCTTGCTTGGATGCTCAGCTTGGGCTGTTGGGAGCCACCACAGCGTCCCCTCGGCCAGCACTGAGCACAGGTCACGGCTTTCCCTTGCACCCAGGGTCATTTCACACGGTAAAGAGGATAACACATGGTAATGGGGATAATGGTAAAAACACACAGAGGAAAACTAGTTCATAAGCGACGTTTTCCAGGCCAATACAAGTTTCCCACTGTAACCCCTCTACACCTCTCCTGATTTGCATAGCCAAAAGATGGCAGCACTCTCTCACATATGTGCCGCTGCAAAAGCTCTCTCTTCCCTACAAATGAACACAGACAGACGCGTAGAACTTTAATCCAGTGGCGATGCACATCACAGGGACATTGTCCTGTCTGCTCTGCTGCAGCACACAGCCACACTAATTGCCATGGGGCTGCAGGGCTGTGAGCACAGGCAGGGCAGGGATGATGACGATGCTGCTGCCTGTGCACAGTGCCTTGTACAGCAACACCAGCCTTGCCCCCACCAAGCACTGCCATGCTGGCAAGGAGCAGCAGCAATTACTTCACACAGCCTGGTCATCCCCATCAGCATGGAGCAGATGCTGTCCTGTCCATCCGGGTGTTTGCTAGGTGTCAGTGAAAGGATTTGTTCTTCATCTTCTGAGTGGTCTTTGTGGAAGAAAATAAGAACAGCAGCATCCTTTGCCAGATTTTGGCATCTGGAATGACTTTTCCTTGTCCTTGCTTCCCCTGCCACCCTGTGTGGTGCAGGTCCCAGCTGCCCCCAGTGCACATAAGCAGAGAAATTCAGGGAAAACATTCGGTCTGATTTTTGCCTTTCCCAAGATGATGAATCCACCGCAGCATTCCATCCACTTACATTTGGTTTTTTCCTCCTACTCTACACCTATTTCTTGTCTGACTTTGCTGAGCTCTTTCATGCACACCCCCAGGAGCCTGCTGTGCACTGCCCTGCTGGTCCTGGCCAAGTCTTGGTTCCTGTGGGATCCCACAAGGCTGCTGCCACTGCGTGAGATCGCAGCCATCACTTCTTCATCCCCAACACTATGCAAACAGAAGAAACCAAGGTTTGATTTCAATAAGTCTGATGCAGAGATCTGCTTCGTAATCCCTGTGAAAACAGAAGGAACTAAGAGAGGTGGAGAGCTGCAGGGAAATTCAGATTTGCGGATCATGGCACTTGAATGCAGGGGAAAGGCTGGAGGAGGCAGTCCCTCCCCACCACGGGCAATGTGAGAGCCTGCACCCAGAGGAAACCGCTTTATAGCGAGAAGCCCATCCGCAGCAGCACATAATGGCGCAACAGGAGCCGTGCTGTGTTAGGATAATCACATCTTCTGTGCATTAAGGTTGAAGCCAGGGCTGAGCATTTCCAGCCCCCCAGGGGCCAACCCAGCAGATCCAGAAAGCCCGCAGAAGGGAAGCTACCCTGGCTCTGCAAGTCAGCTTATGCCAGATGAAGGAGAAGGATCTTCACTTCTCTGAAAACAGACTTGGTCACTGCTTTGGAAAGGGACAGAGCCCTTACCCTCACCACTGACCACGACCATAGGCAGACTTAGTGTGAACCATGAACAAGACCTGATTTTTCTCTGCTTAATGCTGTCATCAGAAGTAGCAACATTGAAAGGTGTCATTCTGGGAGCTGGGGATGGAAATACCTTCTAATTACAACAAATTTTTATGAAGAAGAGCCTTTGAAGTGAGCTGTGTCTGCTCGAGTGGTAGCACCAAGCAGAGATGCTCCTTTGCACTGACTGGGTTTTAGGAAGACCTGCAGCTCCTTTCCATCACCCTGGAGAATCTCTGGCTTGAGTTCCTACAGCAGACAGCCCACTGCCACCAATATGGGAAATTGAGTGGAGAAGCACCTGAGACAAAAACTAATTAATGACAGCATTAATTAAGGGCAGCAACGTGGCCTCACCTGCAAAGGCCACTGTGCCACAGTTTCCTTGACTGTTATAGGAAGTAAGAGCAGAGCTGGCAGGACCTTCCCACAACGCACTCACCTCCTCCAGCAGTCTGTAAGAGCCAGCTTTGGTGGGAAGCATCTACTCAGGGCACTTTGCTTAAAGAAAACTCATCAAATGCTTTCCTTACCACAGCAAACTTGCCGTGTGCCAGCTGCTCATCAAGCCTGACTACTTTCTGTCCTCTGCTCTGAAAGGGCATTACTGGCCCAGCTGCTGCTCTCCAGCACAAGTACTTGGAGCAAGGTATGGTAAAACCCAGATCCAGTCTTTACAAAACAAGGAATCTGGGATCTGGACCGACAGCCAATAAAAGCTGTAAGGAAACATGCTGAGTGTGCTTGGTTCGGTGTTTTCTCCTTGATTTCCCACAGATCTGATGAGTTTCCATTACAGGGCTCCCTAGGCTATGGGGGCAGATGCTGCGCATGCAGCTTCATGCAGTCATCTCCTTTCTCCTCCTTTTTCTTGGTATTTTCCATGCTGTTTGAGCAGCCCCCAGATCTGGACACTGCCCAAGGGCCAGCATCTGTGCACTGTCCCTGCAGGTGCCACTGTACCCCTCGGGGCAAGCCAAGCTGATGCTCCCCTTTGAGGCTGTGCAGCCTGGTCACTCTGCTATCCGGGAAGCTTCACCATGGGGTAGCTCTGATGCAATATGGACTGCCACCAGCCTGGGAATGTCTCCAGCAGCAGGGCAGCCTCTGTGACACCTGGGAACTGCTTTTGGCATTTTATAGAATGTCTCAGCTGCACTGATTTCTGTGCTTCCTTTAAAGTCCCTGCACTGGTCCAGCACTTACAGGAGTGACAAGGACATGGCAGCCACTGCCTTACCCTCTGCAAAGCCAAGGAGAGCCCAGTGCTTCCACCCAGGCTGAATTTGGCCTGCAGCACTAGCATGACCTCAACAGCATCGCTAGGGGACGAGCAGCAACAAACACTACAGCGACCTGCCATGGAAATAGGATCTTTATCATCTCTCTTGCAAAACACAGAGCATAACATTGCCTCAATTTGCTTACACTGGCAGGCATTTCATTTAGTCTCTGGTGGTACTCAAGGATGCCTTGTCTGGGTTAATGGAAAAACCAAACACACAGAGCCATTTGGAAATTATACGTGCAAAATGAGCATAATAGAAAAACAGGAGTGCAATATTGTCTGTGTATTTTCAGATGTGCTGCAAGGAGCAGAGTTAACATTATCACAGTACATGTCTGTAACTTATCTTACAGGCTCCTCTGATGCCCAGCTTGTGCTGAAGTGTTCAGACAAAGCAGAGAGCTGAGCTGCTCTCCTAAGAAAAAAGACCAACAGATCTAATCTCTGATGGATGTTTATAAGCGATGGAAACTGCCTCTCTCAGATCGCAATGTGGCATTGCTGCAACTCCAGGCAGGCACTGAGCAGCATTTCAGGCTTTGCAGAGCAGCTCTCTGCAGGAAGGCAAGTGGCACCAGTTGAACCAACCATTGCAGAGGCTGCCTCGTCCTCCCTAGGACACGCCACACTTCATCCTGGACACCTTGGCAAGCACCGTGCCCTGGGTACAAGGATGCCATAGATAAATACTGGTTCCCTGGGAGCTCAGGTGCCTGGGGAGGGAGAAAGCCCAAGCAGGAAAAACTGCTATCTATGGCAGCAATCAATAACCTTCAAGAAAAGGCAGAGGCCAGTGGCAGTCATGGCTAAATAACAGTGATTTTAGGCTCTGTTTTTAAACTGCTTATTTAGTATGGCAGAAGGGATTTTATAATGAAAATAGGGATCTTTCTCAGTCTGGCATATGGAAGCTGTGCTCTTTTGCATCCTGGTCATTGCCAGGTAAGTCAGAGAAGGGGTATGAGGTAAATCAGCCCAGAAATTGACTCCATGAAAAGTCTGTAATTAGTAGATAACCCAGTTCACCAAATCAGCTAGTGGGGACAAACCATTTAACTAGAAGAAATCACTGCAAGGGCAGTTCAGAGAACTGGTGACGAAACTGCTTTTGGTTTTCAATCACCACTTTCATTGGCAACTGTATTGCATTCTTCTGCCCTTGCTCACCAATACTCCCCATCTCACAAGGATTTTTCACTCTAGGCATTTTCCCATGCAGAACACTTAATTCTGTTTAATTTTTCATGCACTTACCTCTCTCTGCTGGAGAGATCCCAATCAGGTTTAATTTTCAGGTTTGTTTTCCCCATCGCTGCTCTGATGGAGCTCCCGTTTTGCTGTACCTCTTCCTGCAACTTCTCACCTGCACCATCTTATCCAAACCACTGCTATTTGGTTTTACTCCAGCCAGAAAACTCTAGCCCCTCACCTAATCCTTGTATGAAAGGAAGAAAATGCTAATAAATTATGATCCTTTGCCATTCCCACCGTTGAGAAGTCCTTGCTGTAAAAACAGCTTTCTGCACTGTCGCTGTCAAGACAGCACTACACAGTCTGGCATATACAGGGCACACGTACCTGTAACAGCCTTGTCAAGAAGCTGTATCTTCTTATCTTATTTTGGAGCCTTCACTTAGCAAAAAGTTGCTACTGGGCCAAATTCAGATCACAAACAATTTGAATGATGGCAAAGGAACTGGAAAATAAATCAGCCCTATCTCTTTTTCCTGGCCTTTCATGGCTGCTTGAAGGTGATAATAGGAAAAAAACAACCCCCCCTCTTTAATCACACACAAAAAAATCCCCACAGAGATCAAGTTTGGGATGAAATTCAGGGCCAGCTTTAGCACCAACTCCCAGTCCCTCAGACCCCCATATGTGATTTCTCAGACCCACAGAGACCAGGGAAGGGAAGTGGATTTCATCAAAACTGCCATAATCCACAAGAATAAGGACATTTCAGGGTCAGTACTGCTTGGTGAAGTTGTGAAAGCTGAGACTTCTTTTATAGAGGCAAACCTGCCATTCAAGCAGGATTCTCTCTCCCACACTATGAAAACCCACCAAACAGGGGCAGTAGCTGCATTTCCACCCAGCTGAGGGACACCTCCAGCCCTGGGGTCTGGCTCAAGCCCCAGCAAAACCCATGGGATTTCAGCTGCTGTTGGACCAGATCTCGCACGGGACCAGGGATGCTCCGAGTCCATCCCTGCTCTTTCAGGGCTACCTTCCTGGCCCAGCCCCATGGCATCAGTCCCACCACCACATCATCACCCTAAATGGTCACGTATTATTGACAACTGCAAGATCCAAGCTGGAGATGGCCTCATTTCAGTGGAGGGAGCCATGATTCATCCCCTATGGCCTATAGCTCATACAGCATATGGCAATGCTTTTTTAGAAACCCAGGATGGAGAGAGGCAGAGACAGCACGTGCCAAACCAGAGAGTGTGGCAAGACACCCAGCTGGTGATGAAGTCGGCACATGGCTGCAGATTGACTCCTGCAGCCTTCTTTGCCTGGCAGGGACACGTGGACCCCGGAAAAGCCACCACAGCTCTTCTCCATCCCGGCTGTCTCACCAGTGTGAGCTGCACTAGTAATGCTCGGTGTGCTTGACTGTTTAATGATGAATCCAAGCCAGAAGATACCCACAGCAAACCATGTATCTCTGGGTAAATTAAGAGAGCTTCTACCTTGCAAAAAGTCTTCAGGTGGCTCCTTCTCCTGTCCTGGATGGTCTCACTTCTCCCAATATGCTGACAGACAGATTTAGCCCAAACAGCAGACATACCGTAGTTTCAACTGCACCAACATAAATCTAGAAGCAATTTCACTGCCATTGACAGAGTTGTTCTGGGTTCCTTCCAGCATGCTAGAAATGAGAATCTGGCCCAGGACACAGGCAGGGATGGATGAATTATCAACATGTCATTGCACCTGACTTCTCCTAATCTTTTTATTCAGGAATGATCTATCGTTGCTACACATCTTAGTGACTTCTTCTGAGGACTGCATTTGCAGCACACAGGGCCCCGGCTCAGCATCACCACTGTGAGCCCCAGTGCAACATCAGCACAAGCTGGGACAAATCCCATTTAAATGGGGCTCCTCTGGGTTTGGACTAAATCATTTAAAGAATTATCACAAAGTGCATCCAGGTGAACAAATGTTCAATAAGTCATCAGTGATGGCCAAAACTAATTTAACCCTGTGGTTGTGGAAGTGGCACTTAATTAGCATTCTTATTGCAGAGCCACACACTGATCACTCAAAATCACATTCAGAAAGCAGCCAGAGGAATCATACTTGTGCCAGAGACTGCCAGGGATGCAGTGGAGATGTGCTGTGCTATGTGCATGGTGATAACTTGCCATACAATAACTTACAACAGCCACAGCCTCTCTGAGGACACTGAACCTGTGAGAGCTGAGCACCACGCAGCAAATAGCCATCCACATCCAGGCTCTCAGCCGAAGCAGGGCCTGGGTAAATCTCCTGACCAAGGAGGTTTATCGAACCACGATTTGATCTCTGAAGCACGAGATGTCAAACGTGCTGTCCAGTTCTGCCTGGGACTCCAGGAGGCATCAGCAATGCAAGCTCCCAGTGCTGCTTGCCCCGGGGTAATGAGCACCACAGAGGTTCATTTATTTCTCAGACTTGAACCCACCTTTTAATCAAGTCTGACATCAGTTTCTGTTTGATAAAGCTGAATGTGAAATCACCTCTGCTTTGCTTCCTAGGATGGAGAAGTGCAAGGTTCATTCACCTTGGACACCAGAGCTCAGTGACCAACAGGAGCTGCCCTCAGAAAGCTGGTGCTTGTGTTCCCAGAAGAGATGAAGGGCTGAGCCTGCTGTATGGGATGGATCCTCAGCAGACCCCAGCACGCTCCCAGGCAGGTGCCACCTGCCCTTAGAGCTCTATGCCTGGCTCCCTTGTCACCTACTTCTTTAGAAACCTCTTGCACACCTCAGAGGTAACCTGCCTGGTAGGCTGCCATCCCACAGCTTCCCCCACATCAGAGCAAGGGTCAGAGCCTAAGACACCATAAAGCTGCTTGGTGCTGTTTCAGGGAGCCTGAGCAAGCACCATCACTAAATGCACTAAATTAGTGTTTGTCCACTGAATCAGTGGTGCTTTAAGCACACATTGAGAACCTCGGGGCAGACAGGCACACGTGTACAGCTCCATTTAAAATTAAAAAGTCTCTAAAGTGAGTGGCTAAGCTACAGGTTACAATCATTTTAATTTTGTGGCCTCAGCTCTCTTGTACAATCCCCCTGGGTACTGAGCCTTTCTGCACACCCAAACTTTCCCCTGTGAGACAGGGAGGGCAGAAATGCAGCCAGGCTTTGTCCACACACGCCCCCAGCTCCAAAATCGGCAAAATCCACAATAATAGGCATGGGATTAGAGGAGAGAAGGAAAGAAAAGGCAGAGCTCAGTATGCAAAACTGGTCAGGGAGATGTCTCAGACTCCCAGCAGAGCTGAGCCACACAAATGGCCACTTATCCACAGGGCTGTTCCCAGCTCCTGGCTGATCTCAAAATCCCCATAAATAGAATTATCCCCAAACCCATAAACGTTCATTGCTGCCAAAAACCTTATTGGGTATTGGGCCTTCTTCCTATAAGCCATTCTCAGGAGAGCACAGAGTGCTCGTCCTTCAGCTCAGCCAGCTAATCAGGCTAATGAGGCGATACGCACCGTGATTGCCTACAGTGTATAATCAGCCTGAAATTAGGTTTTAGTGTAAATCTTATCAAGTATGTCACTTGGAACTTCAAAATGATGTAATTGGACTCTTTAGCAGAAGAAATGTCCATGGGAGACACCTCAGTGCTGGTTACACTGCGCAGGGTGGGAAAAAGCACGAGATGTGGGATGTGGAGAGGATGTGCTGTTTGTACATGTAATGGTTAGGATATACTAGTATGGAATACAAAAATATCTATGTGTGTATTTATATATGGTTAAACATGCATATGTAATGGGGGAAGGAGGTGTGTGTGGTTTAGTGTTTTCACTAGGCTTTCTAGAGACTGAGCATTTGCAGAACGCTCCAGAGAAGTCATTTTGAAAGTGCAGTTCAGGGGAAAACAACAAACAGAAAATGGGAGGAACATTATCTTCTTTCAATCTGCATTTGTTACCCTTGAACTAACGTATTATCTGATAGTCTAAGTTGTTGTTTAAAGTCACACTTTGGGCGATGTATTGGAGGCAGGAGCTCCACAAATGTTAGGGGAAACATATTTCATCTTGTAAATAAAGGTACCATTTTTAACAGAACGTATTGCCTTCAATCAAGGTGGGGTTCAGACAGCCCGGACAGTGCACTTGGCCTCTTCCCAAAATAAACTCAACACTGTTCTCCTCCTGTTTGACTCCACATTTTCCTTTGCAG
>JBCJKH010058626.1:0-12053 GCA_039877255.1 Loriculus beryllinus
AAGCCCCTGTGTCCAACCTGGCCTTGAACACTGCCAGGGATGGGGCAGCCACAGCTTCTCTGAGCACCCTGTGCCAGTGCCTCAGCACCCTCACAGGGAAGAGCTTCTGCCTAAGATCTAATTTAAATCTACCTTATTCTAGTTTAAAGCCATTCTTCCTTGTCCTGTCATCCCATGGCATGTAATGAGGTGTTTAGTAGTTTGCCAGAGCACTGGCCTGGTTACCAGGAGAGCCAGCCCAGTGCTGCAGAGCTGCAACACTGTGGTCTCTGGTGCGACTGCTGAGAGGAAAGGAGCAGAAAGCACCTCTCCATCAGTTACCTATCCAGGGTGTTTATGGCAGTTGAGTAGGGTGGGAATCAGCTATACTGTTACTCAGGTCAGCTATAAGGAAGAAGTTCTTTCCTGTGAGGGTGCTAAGGCACTGGAACAGGCTTCCCAGAGAAGCGGTCAATGTTCCATCCCTGGCAGTGTTCAAGGTGGTAGGAAAAACAACGCAGGACTAGTAAAAAGAGCTCAACTCAGTAAATGAGATGTTTAGGACATTCTTGACAATACCTTTGCTTCCAAGAATAACAAAATAATGTGACCGGTTGTGAAGGGCGAATTGGCAGCTGGTTAGAAAATAGGTTCCTTATTGAAGATGATGTGAAAATTTCAATAGCCAATCAAATCTGGAGTTTGTGATGTTTTGAAGATTATTAGGCTAAAAAAATAAATCCTGTAGCTTTTTTGTTTCTTTTATGTATAAAGAAATATGAATAACACATGATACGTACGTGTTAATAATCCCTTCCATTTCAACAGTAATGTCTAACAGGGCAGAAAATAGAAGCTACTGAAGTTATGTCTGTAAAATCAACAGTTTCTGAGGTGTTCACAGTATATATATGAGAAATACCTTGAATATGAAGGTAGGAAGGTGGGTTGGTTTCCTCAAGACACAGGACTCCATTTTTTCCCAGCGGTTAGCTACTGCAGCGTCATCCTTGCCAGATTTTCAGCCATGACGAGGTGTCTTTAAAGATGTATTCTGGGTTCAGGTGGAAACCTTTGAGGACCAGTTTTTCTCCTGCTTGATTACAATTGTATTTCTGTTTGAGTTTCTTGGGATACCTTTAGAAAAACTAATACGAATGTGGGCATAAAAACCTGAATGGGAATATAGGAAAATACACAGATTTTTATATAGGTATCTTTTTGTATGATGCAATAAAAAAGGAGCTTCTTAATATTTTTTTATTTCTTTTTTCTTCTTTTTTTCCCATTTAAAATCCTCCATAGGGCCAAGAAAACAAACCAAAATACCAGGAAATCATTTCTGCCCTGGATGAGGAGCCCGAGAACAAAATTGATTTTGAAGACTTCATGATCTTGTTAGTCAGCCTCACTCTAATGTCTGACCTGCTGCAGCAGATCAGAAACATGAAAACCACAAAATGAGCAGTGCTTTAGGAGAAGAAAGGGTTTGGTGCTTCATAAGAAAAGCAGGCTGAAGTACAAGCAGAGATAACACTGAGTGCCTGCATACTCTGTGCTGATCCCTTTATATGGAATAAAGTCTTGTTCGAACCTGGCTGATCTCACTCCTCTATTCAAATGATCCATGGAGTGAAATGTTGGTGCTAAGGGCTTCATGTGCATGCTCTGGGATGGTATGCTGACTGGACATCAGTGGGGCCTGAGGCTCCAACACCAGGTAACATCAGGGTGCTGCCCCTAGCCCAGCCTAATGCTGGGGAAAGGCAGCCTGTGCTTTCCCAGACCTCTCCATCATCTCCCACCTCATTGTGGGGAGATGATGGGGAAACTGCCCCAAAAAACATGCAGCTTCATCTCTCTTCAGGGCACAGCATTCATGTCATGGCCAGTCAGCTTCTCAGGACTTTGTTACCCCAGCCCTGAGAGAGTGATACCAGGGATGGGTTTCACAATTGGTAGCAACCACAAATCTATTACAGCCTTCAGTAAATAATGACTTCATCCTGTATGATTTGCAACCCATCACTGACCCTCCTGAGAGAAGTATTTATGTGTGTTTATTTCCTCTTCCAGCTCACCTTTCCATTGAGTGATCACTATGGGAGGAATTTCAGGTCCAGCATTTGCAGTGTTGCTTTGGCAGTGCTGTGCTTGCACCAGCACTGAAGGGATGACTGAGTTGAACTTGTCAGTCAGCTGAGCCTGTTTCATCAGACTGTGAAGAGGACAAACCAGATAAGCTAAGAGTGGCCCAGACTAGTGATGGTGAGGAATAAGCATGGCCAATAATGTGTTTGTATTGGAGCTAAGTGATAATTGGCTACCCAGACATGGGCTTGGTGGATGCTAGAGCCTCCGTATTGAATGTCCACCATCCTAATCTTTATTTCAACTCCTACCTAAGAGATCCCGACTGAGACCTAACGTTTAGCCCAATGACACCCCTTTGGTGCACACAAAGTGGTCTCTTACCCCAGGGATAGAATGTCCTCTGTAAGATTTCAACAAGCCTCTATCAAGAGAGCTGAGTAGCCAGCAGAACATTGCAACCCTTTTCATTATCTTTTCTTCCTTGTCTGGAAAGGAGAAGGCAAGAATGATTTAGCTTTGGTGCATAATTTGTTTTAAGAGGAAGGGATCAAGAGCATTGGTGTTAAACAAGGGAAATTAATGCCAGCTGAGTAACAAGATTTAACTTCTTGACATAAAAAGGCTCTCAGTGTTCCCAGAAGCTAAGAGGATGCTTTGTAATGGATTTTGGTGCAAAGGAAAGGCAGCAGGAGGCCGGCAGCCAGTTGTTTTGAGAAAGATGGGTTGTGTCTTTGTGCTGTATTGGATGGAGCTCAGAGAAGAAATGCAAAATGGATGCGGTGAGGTTTGAAACGAAGCTCAGCAGCTAAACATTCACAAATGGCCCTCCTACAAATAAAACCTCGTATCACCCAAGTCCCTTGCTCTGATAGTGAGTGCAAGAACAGCAATATCAAACCTCTGGCAAAGAAGTGATAGAATGCACAAGCAGCCATTTGCTTGGTCACAGACACATCTCTCCCACAAACCTTGCACTGAGGGACTGGTGAGCCTGTGCTGTGAGGATGGCTGACCCCATGAGGTACACAAAGCTCCCGGAGATGGGATATGGGAGCACAGGGATGGATGAAGAGGGCAAACCTTTCCTGGAGACCATCCCTTCTGGGCTTGTGTCCTCTGAGGAAGCTGACCTTGACCAAGCAGCCTGGATCAAAATGAGGACTTAATCTGGTAGCCTTACCCATGCAGGTATCACAGCTTCATATTGATGATGTGTCCTTAGTGTTGCTTAGTCCCTTCTTTTCCCTAGGTAGATGATCTCTGAAAGCTTCAGACAATCAGCTGATGCTCCTTTTCTGGGGTAAAAAGATGGAACGAAAATCCCTGGAAGGCTTTCCCATTACTAAAGTAGAGAAAACAAGGCAGAGCCCTGAAAATCTTGTTTGGGGGCCACTGGTGACTCTGAAAGTATAAATTTCCTAATACCCCTTTAAAACAAATAGCCAAAAGGAGCAATATTGTGAAGACAATTAAGAGAGTTCTTTGAAATTGATAAGGCCCTAACATAGTTTCTGTTATTGCTAAAATGTTTCTTAATTTTGCATGGCTTGAATTAATGACTTAAGAGCCTTTATCAGATCAGTTCACTCTGTCATTTCATCATATGCAAGCTTTTTTTCTTGTAGCACAGTGTGCTGTGAGCTAGCATCCTAAATCCCTGGCTTCCGTCAAAAGCCCCATCAGTGAAGCACAGTGCAAATCCAAAGTAAGAAGCAATTCCTGAACAGCTCAATAGCAAAGATATACAGATAGTAGGGAAGGTATCAGTGGTGCACAATAAAACCAACTGCCTTGCTCAGCATAGAATTGGATGTCAATCTACACTGGGCTCCTTGCACAGAAGTCCATGACTTTCCAAGAGTCACTTTGATGGTTTCTACAAGAGTTCCTGAACAAAGTGAACGGGATGTGCAAGGCTTGATCTGCATCAGTCCTTCAAAGTCCTGCCCAATGCTCAAAAGCAGAAGGATGCACCTAGAAGAGCATCCTCCTATAGTTAGGGTAGGCAGAAGTTTGGCTGTGGAAGATGCATTTTTATTAGCTCAGGCTGTGGCTGCTCTGAGCACTCTCAGCTAACAGCTTTGAAGCTGATCTGGCATAGACAGTATGTCTGGCTGCATCCTCAGGGAGCTGGATAAAAGCTTGCTTAAAAAGCTACTGTTGTGCTTTATTTTGTTTCTAGCTTGCTCCTATTGGAAGCAATGGGAATTCATCATTGATTTCTCATAGCAGAGCCCACACAAGTGCTAAGGAGTTGAGCAGGGAGATAAACTGATGAAATCTGCAGGCTCTTCTGCCTCAGCATGTGTGAACATTGCATCAATATCTGGTACCTCCTAGAAGTGAAGGCAGGATGAAGAGCAGCTAGTCAAAACCTTACCTCTATGGGCTTGGGTTGGGGTTTGTGCAGCTACACTGCCCAGGTGTGAATAACCACCCTTGGGAGGCTCTGCAGACTTTTCATGTAAGCTTAGAGTTCTGTTCTGAAAAGTCTGTCACTTCTGCAGTTGTGTGAGCTTCCAAATGACTGCCAGAGGAGAAATGGGGGTCAGGGAGAGCTCCAGCCTCAGATCTTCAGCTTCCATTTCCCAGTATCAGCTCAGGAAGGCAGGTTCATTCTCATACTTACAGCTCCTACCCATGGCTTCTTACACCTTATCTGGCCTTAATTCTGTGGCTTGCTGCACTTGGAGGTTTTGAATATCTGGCTTCAGCCTAAGGTGCTCTCCCAGATTGCAGGGGAGCTTTCACATCCAGCCACTGACTTACAGTGACCCACAGCATTGCTTTGCACGTTGAGCTTTCTACTGGGGGCCTATGGCCACACACGCTGTGTGTGCAATCATGTGTAAATCTTTCAGGAAAGAGAAATATGCTCCCTGACTGTCTCTCTGTTACTGCACCTTCAGTAAGACCTGTCTGGTGCACTGGGGCATGAATGCTGAGGATGTCTTGCAGTCTGAGACATTGTGCCTCTCTCCTCCTCCCTCAAAGTGCTGTGTTATTTTTCATGTAAAATAAACCTCGCTGTAGTTGCACAGACTTTGCAATTATGTGTGTGTACTTCCAAGTGTTGTGGTCTGGGAAAGCTTTTTGCTACATCCACTCTAGTGGTTATCGCAACAGGTCTAGAGGTTTGCATCGTAGCCTGCCAAGGTAGCAGTAAAACTGAGGCTACATGGTAAGATAACCTTCTAAAGGAGTGTTGGAATGACTAACAAAGATACTACGTGCAGCATCCCCTCAGGAGGTCACTACAGAACAGATGAAAAGCTTTGTCCCAGAATTATGTTCTCTCCAAAGTGCTATGGTTTGTGTGCCTCAAAGGCACACTGTGAAACACTTCCTGGAAAAGAGAAAATCTCTGCTCCAAGCTCAGGCAAGGAATCCAGATAAAGAAAAGGTGGTGGTTTTATGTCTTCCTGAACTGACAGCTTTTAATTCCTGCACTGACTTTTACTGCAGTTGGTGGTTTGCAAGGTTTCCATGAAGTTGTGTCTTCTTGCTTTGTTCATCTACTGTTCCCTCACTCTGCAAGTGTTATGGTCCTAGATCTGAGTCCTCCTCCAGGAAAGGTAAACAGCAAATGATATTCAGCAGACAGATATATCAGGCTGTCCTTCTAATCCCCAACTGCACAAAACAGCCATTAGGTTAGACAGATTCAGAGCTGTGGAACTTAGCCTTTATTTATTGTTTCTGTAGGAGTGAGGTGAAGTGATGCATAGCTTTCACGAGACTCAGTCCCAGCATCCAACACATACAGAGGAGCTGAACTGTGATCCTCCAAACTGAGCACAAAGAAACTTATAGGGTTGACCCAAGCCCAGCATTGGTTGTCTGTAGCAGAGGCTGGTGGTGCATAGCTGGTGTAGTGCCTTGATCATCATTCCTCCCATTCAGAAGTCCCGGAAAGGCCAACTTGGAAAGGCTCTGCTGTGCAGAGAATCATAGGTGGTGCTTGGTTCCTCTGGGACAAAATTCAGGCTGGGTTCTATAGTGAATATGTAATGGCTTGCCACTGAGTCTCAAAAAGGACCTTGAGTACCAAAGGCCTCTGGGCAGGCAGGGATCTCATGTAAGTGATGACCCCTCATGAGATGGCAGCACAAGATGCAGCCCCTTCCGACACCCATAATGCAACCCCTGGACCCAAGGGACCAATTTCCATTTGTGATTTCCTCTGTTTCATTCCCCTTGCCATGATCCAGCTTTCTCGGTTGCTGTCTGCTGGATCTTGATGTCGAGAGGAACATAAACCGCAGCACACACTCTGTGAAGCTGCTGCTGAAATCAGTGACAGGTCAGGAGCTCTGGAGTGGAGGGAAGCAGCCCCTCAAGTGGGCATGTTTGTAACCCCACAGTAAAAACAACAGCCCAAACAGATGCAGAGGTTCATCAGTGAGCAAAATCAATCCCTGCTTGAAATGATCCATGCTGAAATGATCCACAAGCAATATACAGTATACCAGGAGCTCTTCGGTCCTTGCAATGCAGCAGCTAGCTAGCTAGCTAGAGGAGAACAAGCATCACAGTAAATGATCTTTGGTGAAAGTCTTGCTTTGCTGCATGTGATTAGCACATGGCTTGTTAAGTATTAATCACTGTTACAAAACTAAATACAAGCTCTCTGGAAAGGCAGCCAGTGTTAGGAAAGCTCTTTGGATAAATTGGTGTGTGCTTGGTCTCTGCTTGAGTTTGAACAACAAAGCTGGTTAGTACTAGAAATCATCCCAGTATTCTTACAGTGGGGACATGTAGAAAGATCTACAGTCCAGCCCGGAGACCCTTTGTTCTCCAGAAATAGCCCAGAGAGCCCTCCCACTGTTACCTTCATTCCTTTTCACAGCAGAATGAGACTGGTTTACTCTGACACCTGGGACAGCGGGAGGAAGCCTGTGTATAGACATTGACTCATTTCCCACATCTCTTGATGTAGCTGTTCTGCCTCCATCCCTCACCATGTGCTTTTAGATTTTGTTTGGAGACACCATGCCCTAGTAGAGACATCCAGGTTAAAGCATTGTATGACAGTTTGCTCTTCTAAAGCTGCAGGGGTGAAAACCACATTGAGGATGGAACATCAAGAGGTAAATTTCATCTTTCCTTGGATGCCACAGCTGGTGTCACAGCTTCTCTGGGCTTATATGCCACTGTGTGGGTTTTATGGGGCTTTGCCTAATTAATGAAAACAAATTGCAAAATTATCTTCTTATTAAACTGATCTTGCTATGGTAATAATGCTGATGACTTCCCTGGAAAACTTCAATTAGGCAGCTACAACAAACTGTAATAAAGAGCCCAAATTAAACCCAGATCACACTAGACATGGCTTTGTCAAATGTGGTGTTAATACTAGGCACATACATAATGATGAAATTATACATGAAAAGCTCTTCTTTCCTCCTGTGGTAAAAATCCATCACGTTCCTAGAGGAGAAAGAGTTTATATAAAAACATCACATTAATAACCAACACATCAGTGAGTGTTTATCAATAGTTCCTATCCAAGAACAGCTTTTAACTCACATGTTCTACAAGACTCAACCATTACAGCACTCTTTATCTCATCTCTAAATTTATGCTTGTAGTACACATGACCCAAGGTTGTTGCCAAGCCTCTGAGGGAAAGAAAAGCTTTATTACCTGCACATATACTCCTCAATTTGTCATTTCTCTTCTGGCTTTTTAGTGCTTGGATTCAGCTCAGCTGAAAACAGAACACAATTTGAGAGCAATTTGCATAAGAATTGTAAGCAAAGGCCTACACAAATTAGGTACTAATTAATGAGCACCTAAATCCTTCTGCTGAATGCAACCTGAGGTGAAGCAATGTTGGGAGTGCTCAAGTGTGTGTGAGGGAAAGAGTGGGTAAGCTAGCAAATAAAAGAGCAACACTTGATTATTTCTCAGTATTTATTCTCCCCGTTGAGACCACAGGAGAGCTGCAGGCATTTTACCCCTGTTAAAGGATGGCACGACCTGCCTCTGTGGCAGTGCTGGGTTGAAAGGATGCATGCATCTGAATTCATGTAGCAAATCCCAGGCTATGCCTAGTTTGGGGTGATGATGGTTGAGAAGCAATAGTGCTGCAGAGTTGCTGCAGAGTCACAACCCAGCGAGGAGGGAGCATAGCAGGGCAGGAGACCCTGGGGTGGGTGTTTGAGGTCTGGGATGATAGACAAGATGATGATGCCTCAGGATATGCAGGCAGCACCTCAGAGATGTGGTGAAAGAGGCAGGTCTCTGCTGCCTGATACAGGGTCTGGGAGAGATTAACATCCTCTGTGGGAGTTAAGAGATCATTGATGTAACAGAAGAGTGAGCTTTGGACTGCAAGGAAGCTCAAGGTTGAATCTGGAGACTTCTGAAACCTGAAGAGAACATTTTTCTTACTATGTTGGATGTATGCATCTAACACAGTGGAAAAGCTCTTCCAAGGAACTTAGCTTTTAACTTTACTAGCTGGTAGCCGTGCTCTGGACATATCTGCTGCCTCCCAAAGCAGTTACAGGCAAAGCCTTCAAAAAGGAACATTCTGATTCTCTCTTTTTCTAGCCCAGAAAAACATTTAGCAACTCTTCCTTAGGCATTTAAATGGGAGCTCTCAGCTGTTGTGTGTTTCAAATCAGCTCAGAATTCAGATAAAGGGAAAGCCCCCTTTTCCTGTAGATTTCTTGGGAGAGAGGTTGGAGTGCTGGACTTCTCATGGTGTGCAGGAGGGAGAGCTGTTTTGTGTTGCTTTACAGGTATGTAAAGTATCTCTTTGCATCAGAGATTTATTAACATACAAAAAAACAAATGCTGGTGCTAATCAGTGTGGGGGTTGTTGGTGTCTTTGACTTAATTCAGTTGTGAAGGCTGTTTCGAGCACAAAGCTTGCATCCCAGCAGCTTTAAGAAGGTCTAGCCTGGTGATGCTGCTTCTTTTTGTAAGCACTAAGAGCTTAGGAAAGGCAGGATTGTTCCCTTGAGCTGGAAGCCGTGTGAGCTCTCTTCTCTCCTGCAGTCTGGAGCATTTTGCCACTGACAACTATTTCATAGCAAGATTCCTGTCTAGATGTGTGCATCCTAATGAGTGCTGTGAGTTAACAAAGGCCACCAGGTAGTTTAAGATCAATTGAAGTACCCAGTCAGTTTGTTAAAGAAATAGACCAGAGCCTGAGCTATTGGCTAATAAACAAATGCGTTTAAACTGTTACCTTTTCAAGCTTCACAGCACCTATTGCTGCAGCATCCCAGGTCTCTATAATGACTCCTGAAAACACTTGCTGCACTTATGGGCTCTTCTGGAAGCTGTTTTGTGGGTCTTTGGTGGAGGGTGGCTGTGTGCCTGCCCATCTCTCTGTGTGGCCAGGATGGAAACAGACTGATAGACCAAGACAGAACAGGAGGGTTTGGCTTCTGGGACCAAAGTGGATCCCAGGCTCAAAGTCTGGTATTCAGTTTGCTCTGAAGAAACTTATTTAAGTTGTTGCTGAGAAGCTTCTGCTGTCATTGCCCTACGGAGCCGTGCATGCTGCTGTGTTACATTACTGGCTACATCCCTTTGCATCTGCCCTGTGAGAGGGGCTGAGGCCTGGTACCCAGGGAAAGACTGTAGCAAAAGGGATGGACATTAGTTATGTATACACTTGTTTGTATATAAATATATGCATATATATATATATTAAATGCATATATGTTTAAAATAATACCCATTATATTTTGGGTTATACATACACAAGATATAATATATATGTATAATTTATGTTTATTATATATAAGCTATATATAAAATATCTCTCTGTGTACATATACAGATGTAAAATCTCCTCCAGTTTTTACTGTCCTGATATGCATCACTTACAAACTCTGTCTTGCTTCTGCACGGTTTCCTAGGCCATTTTTAGCTACAGTGAACAGTGCAGATCCCTGTCTACACCCCTCTTCTGCAGAAAAAATGGAGCTTGTTCCAAACCTTGTGGGTTTTGGGTTTTTCATCCCTTTAGTTATTAATGCATTAAAGGATCCTGCCTCTCCTCCTGTGACATCCTAGTGGCTTTAAGTGCTTTTGAGAGGGGTTTTATCAGAAGCCCTTTGGCATCAAAATGCTGCTAAATGGAGTAGGTAATCACTGTGCTGGTCACTGCTGCTTGTGTGATGGTGCTGTTTTCTGCCAGGAGCCACCCTGCTCCCTCCCTGCTGCTGATGCTGCTCTTGACACAGCTTCCCCCAGTTTTCCAGGTACTAAAGCTGCCAGGTCCCATGAATCTCTTTAAAACCTGGTATTGCATTTGTCTTTTTCCCATGTCTCTGGCACTGACGTTAACAAGAGGGGCTGTCGCTCCACCACAGGCATTTGTGGCTAGATCTGTGCTGGAATATCATACAAAAATACCTTTTTTCCCTCTTTTTTTTAATCTGATTGTTCAGCTATATCTGCTTGTTAGTTGATAGGGAGATGGCAGGGGAAGGGAGGGCCGTGATGATATCAGGGACTTGCTGGTTTGCCATTTGTGTGTATCACACTGCTGTGCTGTAACTGCGTCTTGCTGGAGGTAATTACTACTGAAGAGTCATCGGCTCTTTCTCAAGAGACCCCCTTCCACAGGTGCCTGTGGTGGGAGCCAAATACCATGTCCCTCATGATGTGATCTCAAGCGAGAGCTGAGACACTGCTCCAGAATCAGGTCTCAGTTATTCATTAGCTAATGGGTCCTTGGGGATGTAAGGAAAGCTGGGACATGGTGGCTTGTCTAGAAACACAAGGCTAAAAGTACAAAGGGGTTCTGTTATTTACAATGACAGGAGTCCTGGAGATGCTCTGGGTGAACTAGGTTTCAAGGAGGGGCACAACCCCAAATCCTCCCCTATGGTGAGTGGACTGACACAAGGAGCCACCACAAAACCCCAGCAAGATGAACCCCCAAATCTGCAGTATGGGGTGAGCAGGGGGGTCCTGGAAAGTGCCCTTCCTGGGGTTGCCATGCTGCCAGTGGAACTTGAAGATACAGGCTGGTGATGAATGGTGCCTGTACTGGAGTAACTGGAGTTGCTCACACACAGGGATGTATAGCACAATCGTGTGTGTTAGCCCAGCCAAACCCCAGCTCCCAGTGCTCTGCTCTTAGGCATTAATAGTGTGAGACACAAAACTGCCCTGTCTTGACATTTGGAACAAATACCCTACATT
Source organism: Loriculus beryllinus (assembly GCA_039877255.1). Classification (NCBI taxonomy): domain Eukaryota; kingdom Metazoa; phylum Chordata; class Aves; order Psittaciformes; family Psittacidae; genus Loriculus; species Loriculus beryllinus. Next base: position 11,248 of record JBCJKH010058626.1, read on the forward strand.
AAGTGTATCATCACACTTCCTGAAGCCACTGCACTGAGCCCCCTCCATCCATATGCTTCATATGTGGCCCTTATGCTAAGAAAGCCTTCCTGACCCTCCCTGCAAGGTAGGGATGCTGTTGGTTGAAGTATCCAAAACAAAATTGCATGGATTATTTAACAAGGGATTTTTTTTTTTTCCAACAAGTTTTCTCTGCTTTATGGCAGGGCTCTTAATTTGATGAATTAATGTAAGACATGCTAATTTACCAGCAAAGACAGGAGGCAAAGATCTCTCTGCTCATCCCAGACACAACAGATTTCAAGCCTGGTGTGTGCTGATGCCACTAGAAATTGCCATAAAGGCAACAGCACTATCTGTACTTGCCACACAGGAAGATGTTTGTGGCTTTTCTCTTCTCTCTCCCTCTGTGGTAGGATTCTGAGCAATGACTTTTACGGGACAGAAGCAGGATGGTGAGAATCTGCTCCCATGTACACAGGACAGAGGTGTGTCCTACCAGCCCGTACAGCCTGAGACCTCAGTGTGGGTTTCTGGCTCACTGCAGCAGTCTTTGATTCCTGAAGAGATCATGGGGGTGGTTCTGTGTGCCTCTAGCTCAGTGCAACACAGACTTTGCAGTGTACTCTGTTAAAAGTGTAAGAAAATCAAAAAGGCTCAGACCACAGAGCCAGCATCTGAGAATCACAGACTGGTTCTGGTTGGAAGGGACCTTAAAGCTCAATCAGTTCCAACCCCTTGCCACAGGCAGGGACACCTTCCACTAGAGCAGGTTGCTCCAAGCCCCTGTGTCCAACCTGGCCTTG
>JBCJKH010058631.1:0-38046 GCA_039877255.1 Loriculus beryllinus
GTTGGCTTTTAGTGTTTTCATAGAATCAGAATCGTTAGGGTTGGAAAGGACCTTAAGGTCGTGTAGTTCAAACCTCCCTGCCATTAGCAGGTTTTTCTCGGCTTAGTTACATCTCCTCATGTTCTGTATTATTCTTTTGCTCAGCTCAACACTGTTCTCTGGTACTGAAAAAGATGGGGTTAACTGATCTTGATGGTAACCCAGACCTTCCTAAGGTGGGAGGAGGGACTGTACAAAAATTTAGCACTAATAATCTTGAGTGAAACTTCAAACTTGTTGCACCTTTCTCATGAAGTTTATTCAAGTTAGTTTGTTTCTTGAACTAAAATGGTGGGGTGGGGAGTGGGGAAGAACCATAGCTCATTTCAAATTCTTATCCAGTGTTTCTAGGTTCTTTTAGAGAAGAAACACTTGTGAATTTCTTAAACATATGTGGCATTGAGTATTGAATAACTGGATACAGAAAGCCAAGATATAACTCATGATCAAAGTCATATTAAGAGCTTCAATCTTTATCTTTAGGAGGAAATTCACCTACAATCTTGCAGCTTTTCAGAAGTAAATGTTAGTTAGGTCAGTGGCATGTGTGAAGCAGCAGAACACCATCTGGAACCAGAATGGAATGGGTCCTGTCCATCTCTCTCTCACACAGACAGGCATAGAAAATTCCCCTTCCCTCCCCACTTTTTTTAATTGAAGTCAGTGTTAGGTTTGGAGATATTCTTCAGATCCTAATGCTTTTCTAAACACCTTTGATGTTTCTGATGGATTGTCTGCAAGAAACAGAAGTTTTTCATTGAACTGTCCGCAGTAACATACGGGACTTAGTCCTGAGTTGTAAAAGCTAATTTAGTGCTCTCTAGTGTGCATCAGTTGTTTTACATGTAATCACTTTCTGCAGAGAAACTGATTTGGAATGCAGAAAGAATGTGTATTTGGTTTTGAGCTTGTTACCATATGAACTACCCCAAAAACTTATTTGAATAATTTAAATTATTTGTTGCCATATTATCCATGACCCTTTTCCAATTACAGACATTGTCCCAAAATTAACCTTAAATTTGTATAATGTACTTTTCTAGCCAGAGATTCCATTAATCTCAGGAAGAAATAGAATAACAGGAGTCTTGTTCTTGTACTTCATGATATAATTCAAAGTATTATGGTGAGATCTTATTTCAGGAAGTGTTTTCTTTGTCTATATAGACATGTAAATATGCATAAACAAATGTTATAAACAGAAGACTAAGCTGGAGCCCAGACTGTAATTGCTGCAGAATGTTGGGTGGTTTCAAACTAGCCAGCCAGTTCCATCCTTGCTGTTGTCCCCTGCCTGGTGGTGTCATACAGATTTTCTTCAGCAGGGGTAACCAGTTAGGGCTGTAGTCTCTCTTCTGTACCCAGTCTTCACCAGTGAGTGGTGCAAGTATCCTTGTTAAAGACCAACGGTTTTCCTTTCCTGTATGGACTTAACATCTTCTGAAGATACTTATGTCAAAAGCACAAAGTTCAGAAATTGAAGCCAAGGGAGCTCAGATTTATAGTTGGGGCACTGAAGCTCACATTGGTTTAAGCACCTGCATTGCTATTTTATTAGTATACTTATGTCCTCATTTTTTTCTTTTTACTCTTTCATTAGGTACACTTTCTCCATTGCAGCCCAGCAATATGATTATATTTCAATTCTAGATTAAGTGCTTTTCACGATACGAACTTCTCAGTAATCTTCTGATACATTGCTTAACTTTTGTATCTCTGAAGAGCACAAACACTGCTTTGCAGCTGACATTATGAATCTGTTGTACCTAGACACTCAGAACTTCTTCCAGTAAATGGTCTAGAGAGGCCTGAGTCACTGGTTAGGCTTCATTGTTAAAGATGGAAGTTAGTCAGCGGGTCTCCAATGACATTTTTAATTAAATGCCAAGGAGCATGGCCACGTTCCCTGGTGGCAAGTTGAGTTTTTTCTCTTATCAGAGAGTTCTTCCCACTGTTCTACCCCACAGATCATGAGAATGCTAACACTGTTGGTTAATGCATCTTCATTTGAATATAATGTATTTAGTCTTCTCGTGAATTAGTTCTTAATTAAAGTAGAATTCAAAGTAATAAGATGAGGAAAAAATAAGTTGTTTTTCTCCTAATTAAAAACTTCCGAGATAAGTGCTCAGTAAATTCCATCTGGACTCAAAGACAGAGGGAAATATGCCAGGAAAAAATGTTTTTGAAGGAAGCTCAATTATAAACACTAGAAGCATGGAATGCAGAGCACTAAATTAATGTGGATGAGAGGAAGGAAAGGTAGGAAATATAGACCAGCAAAGGATCCAGAATGACAAATGCCATGCAAATTGGGGCATACACAGATATTGAGAAAGAGGGCAGGTTAGTCACAAAAGATGGATAGTACTGTAAGCCATCTGATCTGATACAGTGCAAGTAGACCCATTATCTACCCCGGTAAGGGTTCTACAGCATTACTCTAGTGGAGAACCAAGTGGCTGTATAGTAAAGCATCTGCAGGAAAAGGAGAATCCTGCAGAAAAAGGAGAATCAAGAATCTAACCAAATCTAAACCGCATCATTTGCACCTAGTTAATCTCTCTGGAATATTTGTCATCGAGGTAATTTCTTATAAGAAAATCAGCTTAAGAAAGATAGGCTCAAAATGCCAAACACAATCTGCAAATTAATACTGTTGTCACTGTATGTATTAAATAGCTCTCTGTATTTGCAGTGAAGAAAACTTAGTATTGTCAGTTAGTAAAATCACTACTTGGGATTAACCCTCACAGAACGTGGCATTTTGCAGGTAGTCACCATTAGATGATGTTTGTGTATGTGTGTGTCCAGGTAGAACTAGTTTCCAAGTAGTCAGTGCTGTGCTACAGCTTCTCAGAAAAAGGACATGGTTAAGAAGAATGTGCCGTAGGCACAGCATGTGTAAGATGGCTTTCTCTCCTACAGTGTTTACACTGGCAGTGAGCTGTATTGGGTGTTTGATTCTGTTACAGACACAGCATGTAACTCACTTCAGTAGTGGCACAGGTATGTAGAAGGAGCTCTAGGCTTAAAGACACCCTTATTTTATCCAAATACCATGTTAAATAATCATATGGTGGAAGATAGAATCTTTTCAGTGTACTCAATCCTTTAGTAAAATGTCTGCAGATAAAACTGTAGAAGACTCAAAAGCCTTCTGTGTTCTCTGTAGAGCTGTTTAATTTGCTTTTATCAGCCCTGTAAGAGAGAGGAGCAACCATACTCTTCCACAGAATTGTGACTCTTGACCTTGCCTGTGAGTGTGGTAGGTGTGTAATACTTGGGATCAAAAACCTGACACGTGAGCCAGGTAGGGATGTGAGTCATTGCGTTCTGTCTTCTGCTGCATAATATATATATCTTACTTATACACAAGCCCTTAATTGCATGCTTAGTCTAAAAGTCTTTTAACCTTTTGCGGTGCTGAAGAATTTCAGTCTTTTCACATTCTTCTTAGTTTCAAAAGCACCAAATTACATATTAGCGCAGTAGTTTGCTATTGTAGATTTCATTATGTATTAAGATTTTCTGTGGTAACAATATAATTGAATACCATGTCAGTACATCAAGTAGTAAATGGAAACAGAAAGACAGATCTCCTAGATTTTATATTAGTGGTCTACAAATATATGTGAAATGTGGTGGATAAGGAAATTATTACTTAGTCCAAGCACAGAAAGCTCTTCGATTTGTCTCCTAATAAAAAGCCAGTGCAGCTTTGGAGTACAGTTAAGCTATTGGTATGGTAATAACTTCAAATGTATATATTGCCATGACTTTAAGTCATAACTGTCATGAGCTCCCTGGGGCTCCAGGTGCACAAATACACTGCCTGCATACTGTCTTTCAAATTTCCTTGGTTAAGTTGGTAAATGACATTAAAAGGACTAAGAAAACATCATAGAACAATTTGCTTTACACTTTAGGTATGAAAGTTTTGAATAATTTATTTTTTATTTGTGTTTCTTTGGCTATTTGTATATCAGAATAGTTTCATTTTCTCTAGTAAAGAGTTTAAATACAATCAGTAGAGAACAGCTACAAGCCAAGATGAAAATTATGCCAATGTGTCTCACTGAGGATAATGTGTTTTGAGGGTTCCTAGTCTAGGAAATGTTTAGTGTTGCCAGAAAGTTTCAGTTGGAGACAGGATTATTGACCTGACTATCAATCCTTGTGGCTTTGAGTAACTACTTTATGCCTACAAGACCCTTCTTTCCACCTATGTGAAACATTTCAAAAGACAGGATAATCCTATTCATCCATCTCCTGCGAAAGTATTCTGCTTATCCATCTCATCCTGTTGTGTCTTGAAAAAGTCCTATTTGTAGAGATTTGGTATTGCCTCCAGCTCCCTCATGCTCAAGCTCCGCAGAAGATTATGGTATACATTTTGGAAGCACTTGGTACAAGTGTGTAGCACAGTAGGTAAATACATCGCAACGCATTGAAAAGGATAAAAGCACCATAGTTGCAAGTCTGTGCTAAACTGTATCACATTATTTCTTCATTTCTTGATACGTCCTATATTTGTGCCCTGAGCTGTAGAACTGAGGACTGTTTTTAAATGCAATTTTTATCTTTCAGAGCCAGCATTTCAGATGTTGCTATGTATTAGTGCACATAAGCATGTTTTGTGTGCCTGCTTTTACAATTCTGGCTCTCATTCTTTTCTGAAGAGATTTTTTTTGATGCTGTTGTATTATTTTGTTACTCACCATATTGTTTTAATGAAACTCTTTGTTCTCAATGAGTCATCGTGAAACCAGGGTGAATATTTTGGCAGTTACACATCAAATGCTGAAAACTATGGAATTCAGTGTTCTTTTGTAAGATTCTAATCAACACCAAAGAAAATCTGGAAATCACACTGCACTTAGGGTGCTTTTCATTGCATGCTTTAAGAATGCCATATTTCATTGCAGCAGTGGTGAATCTGGTTATGACTTTACAGTAATTTATTGAAAAGAAAGTACATTTTTGGCATTATAATAAAGGTTTTAAATCATGAAAATATTTCTCTTAAATTACATGACCAATGGACACGTAGACATACACAGTATTAAGGTTACTTTAGGCTTAGAATCCTGTTTCTTGTCCTATAACTGTTATTATCAGTAGTTCCTAAATGCGAAAACATCTTCAGAATAGATTTTCACATCACTCAACAAAAGAAATGATGGGATTTTCTGCCCCTGGTGGTGAAGTGTACCATTAAACTGTGGTCTTGTCAGTCATGTCAGGTTTTTAAGAATCATGACTTCATCCTCTCATTTACAAGAGTTGCAATGGAGTCAGCACAGGTAAGAAAGACTCCTACCTATCTGCTGGTACATCTCTTTTTTCACTATCAGTTAAATACAGAAGTAACTTATTCTGCCGAAACTACTGGTAGCAACATGAGTATAGAGCAGTGTTTTGAATTATTTACTCTGGCAGCATGTCAGACTGGTGGTGTAATTCCTCCACCTGATATATTTCTTTATGCTGAAGAAATACATAAACTCCAAGTCATTTTTTCCAGTAACTCTTTCACTTCTTAAGTTTTTCTTCAGGTCAGTGTTAATTTGACATTTCACTTTCCAGGAAGTTTGGTCATGTCACTGTTCCAGTGAGACCCATTACAGTAGTAAAAACAAAACCAAACCAGGCTTTTGATCATGCAAACCCTGAGAGTTATTTGTACCATGGGGTTGTGGTGATGGCGGTGAGGATTACAGCAATAAACCGCTAAAGACCTTTTTCTTCAAAAATCAAGAATGGTCATGTGTTCTTTACACCATAATGAAGCTGAGATTTTAGTTTCTTCTCTTCTGTATGATAGTTAAAAAGCAGATTTTTCCAATATAATTTTCCTTATAAAATGGCAGCTACAGCTATTGATTATCCTGAGCATGTCTGCTTTCCTTATCCTCTGCTTTACCTTTGAATGGCAAAAGAAATGTGTTATGACATTCCTCCTTTTTTCACTTCAATAAGCATTTGTCTGGGTGAAGATAAAGGGATAAGATAGCCTTAACAAATTCTATATTTGTTAGCTGTTTGCATTGTTTTGTTGTCTCTGTAGCACTGGACATTCTTTCTGTGAGCCGCATTTAAAACTGCTCATGAATGATTATAAAAATACAACATATGTTTGCCATAGAAACATTATCAAGTGAAATTCCCAATGAAGTAGCACAGATGTTATCCATGTACATCATGTAAGACCTTAGTGTATGCAGAGATTCATTAGAAGCGCTTCAATATGTGCTTGACTCATAACACTGCTTCCATGCATTTTGGAGAGCTCTGGTTGATATTCTGTGTACAGAATGTCAGCATTTCAGTCTGCTTTGCTCTATGTGTAGAGAGCTGTATTGTATTTTCCTTAGAGCAAAAGGTCTCTCTCTGGCAATACAAAGCACCCACACAGAAATGTACAGTAAAGGTCTAATGTAGAACTGGATTTTCAACTCGAGAATAAAATACAGAGGAATGAAAGCTCTGAAGGTTTTGTCCTGAAGTCAGATCAGAACTGGTGTGTGTCATCTGTACAATGTCAAGTTGCATCATACCAAGTTGCTATGCTATGCTCTGACCTGTGCAAAAAAACTGTTGGAGGAATATCACCTTGCAAATTTCTGCTTTCCATCCAGTAATTTGTATCTTACACATTACAGTTATGGTTCATTATATGTATTTCCACCACTGTGCAAAGCATAGCAGAGGAAGGACAGAACACATAATTTACATCTCTAAGTCCATGATCTGCCAGAACACTCCCTAGTCTGCTTTAACAGCAAAGGATGGGATATGATATGAACTGTCTAAGTATTTATCTTTTAGCAGAGCTGTCTGGCAATTTGTTATTGTAATTGATTTCCTGTAAATGTGAGTCTGTAAGATGGAACAACCCATAGCTGGCTTACCTTAATACTGGGACTTGAATTACTTGTGTTGCTCCTGCTATAAGAGTTTACACATAAAATCTGTGCATGTGTTTATGTATGTGTTTATCAGTGGATAAACCAGTGGAAATAGGCTGTTTCTCACAGATTAATCAAATTGTTTCAAATTTCTTTGTCTGCTTTGAGGTGGAGTTGTAGGAAAAAGGCTGCCTACTTAAAAAACACTTAGCATTCCCTCTTCAGACAGGATAGCTGGCTGCTTAGCAGTAAGATTAATGGCATAAAACTTTTGCATTGGTAGTGATACATTTTGAATACTCTATTAGTGTCCTGTTCCATATTCATGTGGTTTTTTGCGCTAATGTTGATGTTGTTGGCTGAAAACAACAGCAAAACAATTCTTTTCATCAGCATTGGAATTAATGGAGTTTGCAGTGACATTGTGTCCCAACTCACCCCAGTGCAGCAGCACACCTCTCTCCGCAATGCTTTCAGTTCTGACCCGCTTTTCTCTGCTCCTCAGCTTGTATGTATCTAGTGGTCCTTTCCATTTTCTTGTCTGTACTGTGAGACACACCGTGTGCTGTGGCTGACGCTAAATGACATGCTGGTTTCCACATGATGACTGGGAAACCACAGACCAAACGAAGGGGCCTGAAGTGGAGAGAAAGGAGCAGAGGTGGTCTCACCCCTTCAGACAGACTTAGTTTTGGTTTTTCTCCTTTAATGAGTTCTTTAAATTTGTGGAGGTTGTAGGAACTTAAGGAGTCTTTGAGTGTCAGATATAACTGATCAGTGAAAATTGCATTAAATTGGATTGAACCAGGTTTAAATATTGTGAGATCTCAGATGTGCTGGATCTGCAGAAAGCATGGCCTTGCATGCCCAGGATCATAGTGTATTCAGTTTTTCATGGGGTATGTGTTTGTGTTGCTATGAAGTCATGTTACAGGCACATTGGGGTGATGGCAAGTTTAGTGCTCACATTTCAACTTTTGGGTCTGGTCTGGTGTCGAAATGGATTCTGGGGAAAACTTCTATTCCCTGTTGTGGGGGAAGAGGGAGAATTAGAATTTGCTGTTTTCTCTGATCCAGAGTGGGATGCTACCCAGCTTTAGATGAAGCTCCACTGTTGCTGTTCAGATGCATTTTTCGTATTTGCAGTTGAAATTAACAGCTTCTAGGCTATTGCAGATTTTCTTTCGTGTAATTTTTTTCTTGCCTGTGAATATTTAAGTATATAAACCAAGACACATTCCCTGTTCATGTTCTCTTCTGTTGCCCGGGATGTGCTTTACATTGTGCCCAGTGGATATGCTCATACACATTTACTGAAAAATACGTAAACTGTTTTTTTCCTAATTTTGTCATTTACCTTGAAACAGTCTTCCTTACCTAAGCAAAATCATCCATCGAAAAGCATATTTTCTGTGTTAATTTCCATGGGATGATTGAAGGTGACTGATATCCCCAGGAAAATTTTTTTCTGTCATATTTCCATATGAGTGAGAATCTCAGCTTCTGTGTTGTGGATACCCTGGAATCTTTTGATCATTCATCAAACTGTTCCCTTTGCCACTTTCATAAATACATCTCTTCTGTTGCATTTGTAGACAATCCTACTTGTATCAGAAATCCCTATCTTCTGGGGAGATGGGATTTGTTAGGTGAGAAGTTGTTTCCCATTACTTTGCTACATGAACGTGACAGTTTAAATATTCACTAGCTGTAGACATAAAGTAGATTTTAGCAGTTATTTTTAAAAGTATGAGCTTTGGGGGAAAAATGGAAATAATGCCTTGTAAGTGAAAATTTGCACATGCAATGTAATTGTTTGGCTTTTTGCTTTAGTTTTTCTTTTGGGTTTAGGAATAAGTGGGTGGAGGAGAGGATTCTGTACAGATGCTTTCTACTCCTGCCCTAATCCTTGGGTTTGGGGTGAATGCGTATTTTGATTACAAAACCAAATCTTAAATCCTCTTATTTCAACCACATGAAGTAAGGAGGGAGTGAGACATCATGAGGGAAATGGAAAAAACAGGTTGTAGAATCACAGGGTAGTTTGGATTGGAAGGGACTTTAAAGATGATCTAGTTCCAAACCCCTGCCACAGGTACAGTGTTTTGGCTTTGACATCTTGTCTTTGTTTTGTAATTAAAATTTCCTTTAAATTATCAGCTTTCTGAAAGCTTAGAGACTTGGTGAGTAATCTTGTGATGCCAGTTGTAGTTACTAGCATTTATTTTTTATTTTAGAATTATGATCCTGTTCCTTTTCTAGTCAAGTCCTACTGATTTACAAGGAGCTGAATCTGACTTTTCACTGAACAGCAGATTCCAGCACTTTCACCTCCACTCTAGGTATCTGTGGCATTGTGCAGGAATGTTTTTTCACTTTGTTTCCTTTCAGAATCTTATCTCTGATTATCATGGTCTTTTAGTAGTACCAAGCTTACAAATCTGGAAAGTGTTTGTTTCTATGGATCCATTTATTTCCTGTGTTTCATTACTGCTCCTGCTATAACCTTTTCTTTTGGAACCAAACCTGAAAAACACATCTGTGATAATACATCTTTAGAGTTCCCTATAGCTCCTGCTGTGTGACAGGCTCTCTATCAGCCTTAGGGACTGCAGTTATGTAGAGCAGTGGTCTCTTGTCAGGATTTGGTTGGCCTCAGTGATTCCACTGCCCTTTTCAGCACAGCTCCTGCTTGAGAAGATGAGCTAAAGCTCTAGACACTTGGTAGAGGATTCCTTTGATAAGTACTTGCTTTACAAGGACTCATTGCATAAAAGAACATGTAATCTGTTTCAAGTGGAGATTTTAATCATTTACCAAGATTTTGTTCACTCCTTATTCCTTCACTATTGTTACATTCATGGCTGTTTTTCCAACCATGCTGTGCAGTTTTATTTAACTTTTTGTAAAGCATGTTTTATTTACATTAGCAGATTTGTTTAAGTCAGCTTTCGTCCATATTTTTGTGTTAACATTTCTTCATAGCGTAATCTTACTCCTGTGTTTATGCATACAATTCTTTTAACCATCTGAATGTGGGCTATTCGTAATTTTCATCACTATACCAAAGTGCTGGAATCTAATGGAACTCTGCAGATATTACTGCCATTTGTGCAGGCGGAGAAACTAAGCATGGTGCTTTTATAGTCACATCCCAGTAGAGCAACAGCTGCCATCACTAGATCCTTCTGGATCCCTCCTTTGTAATAGGCCTGTCAGTCAGCACACTGTTGTCATCTATTACAACTTGAAACAGTTTCTTGTTTAAATCAAATTATTTTGGAATTATATTGAACAGGGCTCTCTAAAAAAGGAAAACAGTTTAACTCAATTAGAGGCAAACATATGTTCTGTAGTATTACAAGGATCATATTTAGAATTCTCAAGCAAAGTTAGGGCAAGTACATTTTTTAAAATAAAATGTTACATGTTACATATCATCATAACAGAAGGGGAGTTGAAATGTAATAATGTTATGAATACCATGGATAAGGTTGTCTAAAAACCTAAAACATTGATATATCACCTAGTTCAGTGAGAGACTTGTGCAGCATGTGCCTTGCAGGACAGTTTCTTTGGTGTATCACCGTTCAAGAGGCAGTTTGCATGGTTTGTATCACCTGAGGACTGACAGTCAGTACCAGAGCCAAATGTCTGACTGACCAGGCTGGTCGGCCAAATAGCCGAGGTGCACATCCGCTTGAGCAGAGCAGCTGCCTGATGGAGAATGAGGAACTCTGAATGAGCCAAACAGCCAGTACTACCTCTTGAGGTGCACTGCGTGTGTTAAAGTAGGTGGAGTCACCTAGTATATGAGAGGTCTTTTGCTGCGTTTTGGGATGCTGAGCAGCAAAACGTAATTGAAAAGAGGGGGCGGGTGGAAAGGGTTGACAGGGAGGTACTGCAAAAGAGTGAGAAGATAGAACAGCTCAGCCTTTGCTATTGCAAAAGGTAGAGGATAGGAATATGAGTGTGTGGTTGGACATTTCAGCATTTGTTGGGAGAGTCTCTGGACAAGAGAAGAGGGGAGACATTGTGAGAGAGGAGGGAGGGAGAGAACATGGGCGAAAGTTGGAAGATGGCAGAGGTAGGAAGTTTTCTTGAAACATAAGGGTAGTAGGGAACATGAGATGCTTGACAACTGTGAACTGTGAGTATGGAGCCAGGGTCTGTGATTCTAAGTCATGGATGAAATATTGCTGCTCTAAACCTTATATTGGATTCCTGAAGAAAAACACCTGGGAGGTAAAAATAACTGTTCTGTTTTTGTGGGGGTTATGATGCCTGGGGCTAGGAAGCAGGAGATTTTAAGGATGTAGAATAATTAGCGGTTTTAAGAAGAAAAACTATTGTCAAACACCAGGAGGTGTCATGGGCATCACTCAGAGTACACTCATGGAAGATAGTCTGTGAAGTTTCTGTAGGAATTGGTTAGCCCAGTATGTTGGCACTGGTAAGTGTATGAGGTGTGTCAAGTATGTTCACTGTTTGTGAGACAGGTTTGCTTTCTAGTAATTAAGACTTTGTTGCTTGAAGGGAGGGCGATTTTATCATCCAGATCATTGTAGAGGAAAGGGCAGGTGCCTATCAGGAGAACTGATATAACACGGTTCATACATTGGGACCCACAGCCCAACCTAAGAAGAGGGAAATGTCAAAGCCTAACATGCAGTTGAAGAAACTTGGAGTTAAATTTCTGGGTAATTATGATGGTCTTTAGCTGAGAGCTGAATTGGCTCTTTCAATCATCATGAAAGCGCTGTTTTCATTATCTTGTAGTTCTCAGCAGATGGAGATGTATTTCAAACTGTGTATACATTTGAATGAGATTTGAAGGCATACAGATAAGTAAACATACAGATAAGTAAAAATAGACTAGGGCCCAAAGCGCATTTGCTATTTCTCTTTAAAACTGAAATACTAAGTGACAACTCCCAAACATCTTGTCCTCTTTGATGCGTATTTTCTCTTCCATAAAGCTAGCTTGGTCCGTTTCAAGAATGTTACTGTGTTGTAGTTGCGGTAATTGTTTAATGCATAAAGCTCACCCACAGGGTCACTGAGTACAGACATTAGAGTTATGAACTATAAAGGTGTAGAGATTCTGCAGAAGTGCAACCATTAAAGAAGTTCAATTATTATTTCCATACTGTAGGGAAGAGAGGCTTATGTTGGTGAGAGGAAGGGCGGCCATGAGGGAAGATCTTGGGGAGATAGGTGGGATGGTTAAGAGGGGAGATGATGAGGGGACGGGAAATGCAGCCATGAGGGGTGTGAGAAGATTGTGAGGAGAGAGGTGAGGTGGCCATGAAGAGTGAGGGGAAATCATAAGGGAAGAGCAGGGCTGGCTGACCATGAGGGAAGATCATGAGGGGAGACCTGGGGTGGTTTCAAGTAGTGATCGTGAGGGGATGGGGATGTTAGCCGTGAGGGGAGAGCGGGGGTGGCCATGAGGAAAGATTATGAGGGGAGATAATGAGGTGAGACTAGGGGCAGCAATGGGCCATGAGGGGTAGGGATGGCAGCTATACAGTATGGGCCGCTCTCGTGAGGCAGATTAAGGAGTGGCTATAACTGGAGATCATGAGGGGGAGGGATCTGTTTGCCCTTATAGTGACATGGTTTAATGGTGGGCTTGACAATCCTGGGGTAACAATTGGGCTTGATGATCTTAAAGGTCTTTTCCAACCTAGTTGATTCTATTTGATACCAAGGAATGACCATCTGGGGATGTTAGCCGACTTCCATAAACCTCTTCCAGGAATACCAGTGCATTGTGCGTTACACTTGACAGTCCCGAAGCCCAGTTTTCACCATTTTTTCCAGTCTTCAGGAAAACAAATCCTAAGGAGTGTAATAAGCCTAGCATAGGTTTATTTTAAAACTGAGATCTCTCTTAAGATAATCATAACATATATGGCTAATGCACACAAAAATATGGATACACATGTATAGACATTATTCTCACTTGCTGCAGCTAAAGGTTGTAAAGAGACTTCCTTTGTAAAGCACCTTAAGGTCTACAAGTGAAAACACTGTGTATGAGCTAGGTATTGTCATCTTTTATTACTTTCTTGAAGACAGCTAAGGGCATGTAGGATGTTAAATGGTGTTCTTGTATTAGAGACTAGTAAAAATGCAAATCAATATCTAAAACACTTTATATGGGTTTAATTACTTTTAGACATTTGAACAATGTAATTCCTAATGGAAATGTTGATGAACTTCTATTTTGTCAGCATTTGTTACTCTATAGAGAGCCTTAAATAGTGGAGGATTTAAATATTTTCAATTAGATTTCGATAATTCATCTTGGGGTATGTGTATGTTCAGGAAATCTGACACTTGTAAGAGCATCACTAAACAGGTAATGCTCAGCATTCCTCAGCTTCAGCTGTGTGCTGAGCAGGCAGTTTCACTGTTTGATTTTGGTACTTGCTGTTCACAAGTATTGGTGCAGTTTTTAAGTATGCTCATGTTTGAGGTTATGCTAGATTGCACATTGTTGGCTATGTTTTTTGAAACTTGGTAAATAGACACAGGAAAGTATGGTTTGAAGTTTTGTGTACATTCCCCATGACTCGGTGCAGCTAAATTTGGTAATGCAAATGTACCTGCTTTAGTTGATTGCAGTTGTTTAGTTAATAACAGTTACAACAAGGTATCTGTGCAATGTTATTGAAAGCATTTGTATAACAGACATTCAGTAGTAAAGTTTAGTTGCTAAAATGGAAACTCATCAGCTAATCGACCCATACAGGTTAGGAAAACCAAGAGAGAACAACTTCAGAATGTAGTCTTCTAAACTACATTTCTTGATTGTGCAATTTATCATGTAGAAGGGCCTTCCATCACAAGGTTGTTTTGGCACAGAGGTAATTATGTTGTGTATTCTGAAAGCATGGCAATGATTTGTTCTGTAGTTGTTGTGGAAATAGCTCTTTACTTAGCTTGAACAAAGGGACAATACAGGCTAGAACGGTGTAAAATTGTAAGGAAGCCTATCTAGTATCAATGTATCTTCATGACAGCAGGTGCTATCTTTGCAATACTTGAGATGGCATACAATGAATATGTTTATCTCAATGCTAACAAGCTGCTTCAGTGTTTTTTGTGGATTTCAAAAACACTGAAGGTATGAAAGCTGTCTGTTCCTTTATATCTAAGTAAGAACGAGAATAAAACTAGATATGACTGAAATCCCATGCAATAATAAGTTCAGTTTAGGTTTGTATAATGTTATATCACTTCTTTGAGAACTGTTTTCCATTCTGAAGTAGGTGCTAATTAATGACATAACTGAAAACATCAGCCAAAGTCGAAGTTTTAATTTCATATGAATGGCACAGTATTGACTATTTTAGAATTAACCAGCTATAGACCATGTATTCTTCACTCCAAATTATGACGGTTTTAAAATGAGCAGCCCACTTACTGTAACAGGGCCTATTTTATCCCTCATGTAACACCCAACAGAAGCCTGTTGGATTTACGTCATACCCTGATTTTAAGTTCTGGGCTTTTGGTTTTGAAAAAGAGTTTTATATTGCATTATCCTTCCTGGAGACGGCTGTATAATTTTGGAGTATTATACAACTCCACTAAAGCCTTGAAAACCAATGTCTGATCCCATTCCAGAGATTCATGCTTGCCAGCCTAATAAGAACATGGTCAATTATTTTCCTTTTAATCCCAGTGGATTTCCCAAAGGGGCGAGGAAAAGAGTTACTTCAGTGCCTGGCATGTCAGGATTTTGTAAATCCACTGCTGCTATTTCAGTCCTGGTGTTCAAGTAGAGTGGCAGAGCAAGTCTTGAAAGCCTTGTTTCCAAAGCTGCAGAGTGTATATGTCAGTCCTTAAAAACCAAATTCTAACATTCAGCTGCACCTAGTGAATTAGTTCTATTGAAGAATGAAGAGAAATCTAGCCAAAAAGATACTTTTTAATTAAATTTCATGAATTTATGACATGCTTTTCCTGGATTCTAATCTCTAGGTTTCAAATATGTCATCACAAGGATAAATCTGTATATGGTACATATAACTTACTTTGTGTATCTATATGAACTCAGCTGCTCACAAAAAAAATATATAACTCTATCGTATCTTCATTATCTAAGCTTGGCTGTGGTTCAGTTATAGAAGGGATGTTTTAAAACATTTCTGGAAAAAAATAGATTCTGTGTCTGTGAAAAGTTGCTCAGTGGCCTTTTTCTTTTGAGCTTTTGAGCAAAGCTGTCACCATGCTTCCTTTGCACCATTAGAAGTACTTTTCCTGAAATCTGGCTTTCAAAGTGCAGCCTAGAACATCAGCTTTGATAAAGGTTGGTGAAAATCCCGATACTTTGATACCTAAATAAATTAGACTGCTGTATGCATGAGCCTAGTATATTGTGGTTACAGACACAGGGCACCCACAGCTCTGTTAAGGGTAGATTAAGATGATCCATTCCCTCTTTGGATATTCTGATAAAATCTTAGCAAGACTAACTCCAGCTTCTTACTGAATTCAAAGCAGGCGAGTATGTTGGTGAAAGTTACAGGTAGGAGTCTGTATGGTATTTTAGTACTTCTGCCTCTAACAACAAAGGAAAGGATGTGCTGAGAAAAAGTCCCTGTAGCTACTGCTGATGGGTGTGCATGCTGTGAAAGTCTTGCTGCTGCAGCTTCAGTTCCTGGAGAGCAGTGACTCACTGAAACTGGTGGCTGTAGTGTAGAATTTAGGGAACAGCAGCTCTTTTCTTTTTTAAAGTGCCGAAAAAAAAGCCTTGGATCCCAAATTTTGTCATGACTTGCCCCTATGAATAAATAAATGTACAATGTGAATGTTAGCACATCGTCTTCCTTTTTCTGGTGTTAAAGTTCTCTTTGAGCTGTTCAGAATTCAGACTCTAAATATGCTTATTAGGACTCAAGAAACAAGAATGGTAAAACATTACTTACCTGAGTAGGTAAGATTACATTAGCTACGGAAGATTTCCTGCTGACATGAATTAAACTTTGGGATTTTCAAGGGTCATAAAAACTTCCTTGATGTTGGGAGATGAGGTTTGCTTAGAAGCCTCCAAGCCCCTTTGGTCCCCCAGTAGGAATGATGATGGGCTGTGCCTGGTATTCCAGTTTGCTTAGTTGCTTGGGGGAAGAATGTTTTGAGGTTTTTCACACGCTGCACTATAGAAAAGACAGCTGCTGATCTGTTTGGCTAATAATAACTAGAACCCTGGCCTATGTCTATTGCTATAGCCCCATTACAATGAAATAAGCTATTTAAGTTAACACGGTAAGTATCTTGCCCAAGAATAATAATAATAAAGCAGTAAGGTGGTTAAGAAAAATGTAAAAGCCTTAGCACATTAACTGCAACTGTTAATGACAGCGGGGAGGTTGTACCTCCATTGTATCTACTCTATACCAAATATTACATGTAGCTTCACTGTACTTCTCAGCGTAGTTTTTCACTGTGAAATTCTAATGAAGTTTTTTGATTGAATCTCCTCTCAAATGGATTATGGTTGCAGCACAGTCAAATGTCAACTAAGAAATAGCAGTTGCAGGTAGTTGTAAACTTGAATTTCATAGATTTTTTGCATAGAAAACAGTCAGAAGGCTTTTTTTTCCCCATTTAGGTTGATTTCCAAAATCCAAGATTTTCTGTCCAAACCAGTCCATTCTTCTGTAAAGCCTGTGTTTGCTTTAGTAAATGAAGTCGTACCCCTTCATATGTATGAAACCTTGGCATGTGAGGTAATGCCCAGACCCCAAACAGGCTTTAAACTATTAATGTTCTGCCATCTGCTGGCCTGACTTGTTTGAGCTGTTGCATTTCTACATTACACTGCTGTAATTCTGCTGAAGTAAAAGGCTTTAATATTCTCCTTGTGGTTAATGAGGTTGGTGTGGGTATAGCATCTGGTCCACTTCTGTTCCAGCTGTTATCATGGTGATCCAGGCTAGACCTGTGATCAGTCAGGCCACTTGAAAATCAACAGGGAACTTCCTACTGCTGAAGGAGCAAAAAACTGCAGTAACCTTATTGTGGATGAAATTTCCCTTTAGCCACCCTCATTTTTTATAAATGATGGTCAGAGATTGTGTTGCCTCTTGGGCATTACTGAGATGGCTGATAATCCACTTCTTCCCAAAGCTGTCATGTATTATTCCTATTTATAGCTAAAAAGCATTGCAGTAAGTGCTGAATAATTGAGATTTGTTTATATTGCTCTCCTGTCCTTTTCAGTTCTTCCTAACAGCCCAAAGGCATGGCAGATTTGCGGACTGATTCAGTTCTCCATTTCTGCAAGGCGTTAAGATACATTGCACAGCCCCCAATCATGTGTTAGTCCAGAGTGACATCTTATCTAAGACTAGGATCATTTAAACCAGAAGGAAGGAGGTCAGTATGATAGAATGGCTGTACTTTTAATCAAATATTTTGGGAGCATGGCTTGTATACCAGTGGCATAAGTAAAAGTGTAGGTTCGGTGTGAGGACTGTAGCAGAGCTGGTGGACTGTCCTTGAATATGCATTCTTTGAATATAATTGCAGACAATTAACAGAAAACAATTTGAGAATTTTCACTGCTCACGTTTGAAAGATTAAAAAAAAAAAATAAAATCCCTGCAGCGATTTCTTTGTTTTGTTTTTTAAGAGTGAACTGCAGCAGGAACAACAGAACTCAGCATTCATGCTGGATACTGCATTCTGTCATCAGAAGTGCCTCACAAACATAGACAAACTAATTCCCGTAACACCCTTGGAAGTAAATAAGTACAGCCATGGATAGGCTTAAAAAAAAATGGGTGGAAAATTATGTCCACATTTCCACCTATGTAACTTAGCTGTGTGACCAACTCACATCAAATGGGAAGATATTTTGTGATACATACATGATTATTTCATTATACCTGGAATGCCATTCAGCCCTGGCAAGTTGCGTCAGCTGGATGGCTCTAGAACTGGGGATACAACTAGTCTGCTACAGCAAAATGTATTTTTATTTGTCCACACTGGTGCTTTCTCTCCCTCAGAGAAGGAAGATTAATATGTGAACACTTGAAAATCAATACCTCCTGCTCCTGCAACTTCCTTTAGAAATAAGACTTGGATACAGAATTCTAATAATTTAACCAACTGGCAGCTAGTATCTGATGAAGCTGCCTGCACTTTCTTTTCCTGGCCAGTGGTGAATTCCACTGGCATACGGAAATAGCAAATGAGGTAAGAAGGAATGATATGAAATCAATTGCATTAATTTTATCTGCTAAGGAAGTAGAAAGAGGCAAGAGACACAAATAGAACATGCTGTACTCTCACATTCTGTTGTCATAATGACTTCTTCACTTCTCCTGGAAGCTGTTACAAATACTGCTGCCCAGAAGCCATGCTGTTTTACGTGGAGGAGGCTATAATAAGTTCCCAGCAACAAAGGGCAAAGCCCATCTCTGCTTGGCACATGAAGCTTTTTACTGTATGCATTGCAGCAAATGTGAATA
This sequence comes from Loriculus beryllinus, assembly GCA_039877255.1. Taxonomy (NCBI): domain Eukaryota; kingdom Metazoa; phylum Chordata; class Aves; order Psittaciformes; family Psittacidae; genus Loriculus; species Loriculus beryllinus. The sequence goes on from JBCJKH010058631.1 coordinate 18,443, forward strand.
CTGGGATCTACTGTCTTGATAATCTCCTTTATAATTCAGTTTTGTTTCTTTGGGAGAAATACCATTTTTTGCAAGCATAGATAAAAATGATTATAGGTTACATAGATAAAAAAGTAATTATTTTAGCAGAATCATCCTGTACTCTCGATAAATTACTTAGACTGTCCCATAAGTGCCAGGTTTTTTTACTGACATCTCATTCTTCATATGCCAGGAAAATATCCTAGTCATTTTCTTAATAGTGTGCAATTATCGTTTAATTTCTACCTTAGCCTTTACTATCATGATTGTGTCTTCATCTTCGTTTTGTTGTCCTGTCAGGCTTCTCACTGTTGAATGTTTTATTGCTCCGAAAGCCTCTTTCAAAAGCTTGGTTAGTCTTTGCAAATAGCCCTCATAAATGTTGACCCTTTTTTGTGTTAGTGTATTTATTGTTGGTTGTGGAATGTATGAGCCTAGGACACTCAATTTTCCCCCCACTTCTCTTGCTTCATTTAATTACTTCCCCCACAATATTGACTTTTTTTAGGGAAAATTGCTGTGTGACATTTGCAGTGCTTCTCCTGCAGTCCTCACTTTTCTCTGAGGTTAATTTTCAGAATGTAATCTCCAATTAGTGCTCAGATCCATTTCACTGAGATGTGATGCAAGTTATTTTGCTTAGTCCATTGTTCCTTTGATTTAAAGTGTATGATTCTTATTTCCACAAACTCTGTTTTAGAAGGACCTGACAATACGAGGGAGATTTACCTTACTATTCAAACTGTTCTCATCATAGACTGTTGGTAAATATAAAAAATCGACCCTGGAAGTTTTGGGTTGTGACCAGACAGTCACAATATTACTGTTCATAGCGTTTTGTTGTTCAACTTTGAGATTTTCAGTTAATCATCTCAGCATGGGGGTTCTTCTTCTGCAGTGTGCATGAAATAAATGTTATGCATCCCTTAAATTTTAAACTATTCACACCAGTTGTATTAGTCTTTAAGGACCTTTATTCTCAGCAGTATCCTGAAATCCTGTACTGATTTTATTCTTTGAGTTCAATATACCTACTGCTCAGTTTAGCCACTGTTTCCTCCAAACTTCCCTGGTTTCTCTGTGAAATCAATGTTCATTTTTTTTTAACCCCAGAGGTATTAATCTCCTAAAACTGGTGTTTCATTGCATCTGCTTTGTGCATTTATTTCTAGATGTCAGTTATGATAAAAAAGTGGAAATTGCAGAGGGAAGTCTGGCTTCCATCACCAGGTGTGCTGTAGTCTATCTCTTTTGGTCATAGGTCATCATTTATTTGGCATAACTTCCTCAATTTTTGACATAGAAAGCAATTGGCACTAGTCAATCAAAATTCTGTCAGTGTGACTATGTATACATATCTGGCTTCTGCTTTTAGTCCATCCAGTCACATATTTCAGATTCTCTTGCTCTCATAATCACTTCTCAAAATCTCAAGATTGGAGTTGCCTCCAACTAAGTGGACTAAGAAGTCTCCAACTGAATAATAGTGATGCTTTAGAGTGTCCTCAGATTAACTGAACAGAGATCTTACCTAGTAGCTTCACTGGCCTCATAGCTAAACATAAGAGCTCACTTAACAAATGAGTGTTTTTCTCTATTTCTTATCTTTAATACTCAGCTTGTTCAACAAAAATGATTCAATTATATGTACAGATGTTGCACTGAAACCATTGTCAGTCATAATCTAGTTAAATCCAGTGTTCTCTGCTTTGAGATTGCTAATTTAAGTTTTCTTTTGAGAATACTTTCCATCTCCCCATTTATCTTTAATTTTTGAGCCTGCTTTAATAAAGTCAAGCACCAAAGATGGGACAAAGCCCTGAGTAATCTGTTCTGACCTCAACTTGATCAGATAGGAGGTTGAACTAAATGAAGTCTTTTCCAACCTAAATTATCCTGTGATCCTAAGACTACTAAGTGGCTTTAGTAAAAGAGATACCATGTCTTAACTTTTCTACAGCATGAGTGACTTACAATGAGGGAAGTATTCTAAATACGCAAATATTAGAGGCAGGTTGTTAGGAGAAGGAACGTGCCTTTCCATTGATGAGATATATAGTAGTTATGGTTGAGCTCGGCATTAATCGGCAGGTTTTTTCTGTATACAAAATTGTGTGTTCCAGTTTTAAATTCACAAACGATTGCATAGGGCAGAGAAACCTTTATTGTGAGCATTGTGCTTTTCTTGCCTTTCTGTATGCCGTGATATATCAAATGGTTAAGTATTTACAGTGCAGCACAGAAGCAGCAGCCTGGGGAGGCTGAAGTAGCTTTTGTCTCATCACAGTCCTGAATTGACACATAGTAGGAACGTTCAGAAATTACAGCAGTTGACCAGTCATCTTTCCTACATTATATTGGTACATATAATTTTTCAGTGATACCCACTCTGCCCTCAATATGTCTGAGCTCAAGCATATTTTGGTCTTAGAGATGCATCCTCCAGAGATACAGGTGTGGCATCTTAAGTTCCTGCACTGAGAAGATCCTTGCTTACTTACATCAAACACTTTTAGAGCTTTTTCTTCACTTCTAAGGAAGCGTGTACCTCACTGTGCTCTCAAACATATGGCTGCCAGTTTTAAGTTATCTGTGAAAATATGATCTTGTTACTCTTTGTGCGTGTTTGAAAATATTCTTCTAAATAGCTGTTATTTAGTGTGCTGCAGCATTTTTCCATTCCCCTTGTAATTTATTTCTTTTTTAGCATAACTGTAGAGTAAGGGTTTCTTTAAGAAATGTGTTTTAAGCCTGGTTCTGTCTCTTTTAAGGCCTCGTAGACTTGCTCTTGGGCTCCACAGTGAACACCCTTCATCTCTAGCTCTATTTGTATTTGCATACTCCTAGCCTGAGCTCACTTCCTTTAAACTCCAGCTGAAAAGTTCTTCTTTGTATAATGGCCACATTTTGTATTCTGGTGTGTGTCTATTTATAAAGACTCAACTAAAAATATAAACATGACAATAACCATGAACCCATAAAGGATCATTCTTTTATGCATGTATTTTGAAGTTCCCAATATGTTGAGATGTTTTCCACAGTTAAGTTTGAGGCTGAAGTAAAATCTCCACTGCATTTAAAATGCATCTAGAGGAACAGTCGATAAAAGTGATGTCCCAGCTGTGCAGCATCTTACATTATTTCCCCAGTGAAGTTAATACTTTCTACTGGTAGTAACACATAGGAATATTTTATGCCTTGTGTATTTTGTGCCTTTTCTTCTTCAGACTACAGTGAAAACTCTTTGTTAGCACTGAAGATCTCTACTGAAATTCAGGAGATATTTTTGGAATAATTGTATTGCTGTTTTTCAGGATTGAGGAACCTCAAAGTGAAAACTCTACACATATATTTGTGAGTGAAACAATAACTTATTGACTTGCTAACATAGTGGACGTTCATATGGGACAATGACAAAGTCTTTTCCTTTTGCTTTATTAGGAATCTATTATGGTGTTAAGCACAATGGCCCTTTTTAGGAGAGCAAATTTAGTACTGTGTTGTCCATGATGTAATGAGTTGCTGCCTTTGAACTTGTTTTATGTGTGTGAATTTAATGGGTTTTCATTTCTTTTCTACCAGACCCGAGAAAGTTAGAAATCCAGTCACAAGAAACTTAGCAGATGTTTTATTTTATTTCTTCCACTTAAAAGACCGCTTGTGACCACATCCTGAGGGATGTGCCATTTGATTAAAATCTGTCCTCTTCTCAGGAGTTCCAGAAAATTTACTCTGCCTTTGAGATGTGCACGTTCTGTATTTAGTAAAATAGGCTGGGACTAGTCCTTTTAAAATGGGTATAAAGGCTTGAAAGCTCCTGAATCAAAAGGAGATAGGATGGAGATCATGATCTAAGTTGGCTTCATTTGCAGAATTGCATAGTGTATAAAGCCTGTACCTTTGTTTAGTTGTTGGGTAACAGTTCGAAAGAATGTATTAAGGTATAAGTCTCACAAAGCATGGATTAGTACATCTGTATTTTCTTTGAGATGCCTTTCAAATTGCAAGTGATGAAGTAAATTTGCAGACATAATTGGTCTTACTTCGCAACATACTTCGGTACATGGTTTCTTTTAAGTCTCTCAAAAAATTGTATTCAAGGGTATGTGTAAGAACGGGATTTTCAATCCCAGCCAAGCTGACCTAATTTTGAAACCAGTGGAAGCTTCAGCATCAGTTTTAAAGCAAATGTTAAGGATTCAGTACAAATTGTATAGTTCCTCAGTTAGGAATTTGGGCATACACTTGCATTGTTTGCTGAAGTGGATTTATTTTGTTATGGTTATTGCTACTATTTATAAAGCTGTAGCAGCTCAGCTGGGGACAGGCCCTAGTGCAGATTCATCCAGTCTGTTGGTTGGTAACCAGATTCTTTTTCAGAATCATTCTGCTGAAACTACATAAATGTGAGAGTCATAAGGGAAGTAACTCTAATTTTTGTGCCAGTAATCATAAATGCTAGCGTATTTGGATAGCTGAGGGAAAAATTTGCTAACCCTATTTTTAACCATGCACATTACAGCATCTCCTGATGACAATTGAGTGTTCTTATACTGAGTCAAGCAGCTTGTACCGATTTTAGTTTTAAGTTTTGGATACTTTATGTTGGAATCCTGGAGAGCGTCTGGGTGATTCTCGTGTTCTTTGTGTCCGTATGTAGCAACAATACGATAGCCAATCCTTTAAGAATACTATAAGAAATAATGATGATAAACTGTATAATAATTTAAGCCGAGCAGAAAATTCTTTAGCTAAATAATTTGTGCAATAAATTAAGATGTTAAGGGCCATTACATTCTGATCTTTGGAGTGCTTTTGCAGTGTAAATAACATGGGGAAATGAGGAGGAAGAGTTTCTGTGATCTAGGAATCTGAAAATTTAGTGTCATGCCATAAATGTGGCTATTTGCATACCTCAAGCCTTACTCAGAAGAGCATGAAGAAGGTGGATACTGAACATGGTAGGAAACATAGTAGACCATTAAAATTTTGAGACAGCCTATTCAAGGTAAATCATCTTGTAGAGTTCCTTTACCCAGGTGGTTAACAAGAGGGTACTAACTGCTCTTATCTCAATGAGAAAGGGGGAAATACTGGAAGTTTATAATGGAAGTGTGTAGGGGGAACAGCAAGGAAAGTTTCTTTGAAATGGGAGCATCAGATGCAGTGTTTCAATGTCAAGTGATTCTGAACCAGAAGCCTGTTGGAATTGGCATATTCCCCTGAGACTTGGCTTTGACCACATGTGTAATAACACTGACCTCCCTTTAAAGCACTTTGAGGTCTACTGATGAAAAGTTCTGTACAACTGGTATATGCTGTTAAAGAAATCTGAGAAAAAAATCTTAAGACTGAAATTATACAAAGAATTTATTTACGTGAAAGAAAGTTGTATTCCTCTGCTTTTCTGGTTTGCTGTATGCATAATGTGTGTTTCGTTTTGAGTCTCTGTCACTTTTTGTATCTCATGTGAGCCTTGGCAAGAAAATGAGGCATTGATGAGTAATAGTGCAGAATGTTAGTAGGTTACTAAATGAATCTGTTGAAGGAGGTGCAGTTCTTTACAGGATACTGTGCTTGGGCTAGTCTTAACAGCGTAGGAAGTGATTTACCTGGGAAGAGCTGTCTGGCAACTGTAAACTACTTATGTACTGTCTGCAAAACTGTCTCAAGTCCCGTGCCATACGTGGAGAAGGCAGAAAATCAGAAAGGCTTTGTATACTTGTGCCGCGCACTTGTTCAAAGTAGGGAGTTTGTCTTCACTTGATGAGGACGGTTTGGGATAGGCCTGTAGTTTGTATGAATCAGTCTCCCCATAGACTTCAGCATTTTCTTCCTGACAGTCAAGTCTGGAAGTATTCTGATTTCCAGTTTTGTTACAACGTAGCTGTGCTGCCAACTTCATTGGAGTTTCTCCTGATTAGCTTTGGTGTTCAGTGATTCAGAGGACTCATGTGAGTAGACCTGAGTTCTGTCAGTTTGGTTTCATAAGTCTGTGACAAAATAATGTTCAGTTGCTGCTCATCCTTATTATCTCAGTTAAAATTCAACCCAATATAGCAGCACTGTGTGGGTTTAGTGTCCCATTGCAATTTGCTACAGTCACTCTTGTAACCATTTTAATTCCAGATTTAACTGTTTTAATTACAGATGTCAGTAATATGTACACACAGTATACCCTTTTTTAACTAAAAAGTGAAATAAAAACTGGGTTGGTTTTGTTTTTTTTGTTGGTTTTTTTTTTTCCCTCAAACCAATTTATATAATGGTTTGGAAGGATTGTGGTGACAGAATAAAATCATACTTTCCTTGGTAAACATAAGCACATTTTCTGTCCCAGCAGTAGAAATAAACTGGTGGGAATAAATTCCACAACTTGTGGACTATCAATATTCAACACGATCACCTCCAAACCATCAGATTTATTTGCCGCACATATATTCCTTTTCCCTTTTTCAAGCACGAAGTTTTCTTACCCATGTATCTCTTCTACATTAACAGAGAGCCAAAAGTAAGAGCATGATATGTTTTTAATAGACTGTTCTGTCGGGTGAGTTATTGCTGGACCTGGATATAAAGCTGAAGCAGCTGCTTTGAGGAATTCTTCCAATGCTCCTAAATAATACTAATGTCCAAGCTTTCCACAATACTCAGATTTTCCACCTGTGTAAATTAATTTGCTGTTTGGCAGTTCCACCAAGCATGTACGTAAGAGGGTACATGTTTTAGGACTCAATTATTCTGGCTAAAGGCTCCGAACCATCCATGTGTTTCCGCTTGTGAAAAATACATATGCTCTTGTGTATCAGTGTTGCTGGGCGAGTCTACGAATACACATGGAACCTGACATACTGACTTGCATTCTTAAAAATGCGCAGTTCTGAGAATGCAAAACCAGAATATTTTTCCTAATTCTGTGATTGCGTTTGGCAAGTCTGTATTCTGTCTCTTTAATACCTTTTCTAATTGCACCTATTTAATGGGTTTTGTCTATCCATTCCCTTCTAGTGTGACTGTTGAGAGGAAGTGGAATCTCATGGCTTTTCTATTTAGATTTTATTTACCTTTCTACCTGTTAGGGGATCTACCTCAACTACATAATTATCACCAGCTGGTTTTGCAACTTTTCTGTATGTCAAAATTAGAAGTACTTTCTTTCTCCTTAATAGCTTTACCTGACAGTTCAATTTAGACTTTGTTTATACCATAATTCATCAAAGCTGGGAGATTAAGGCTCCTGAAGAATTGCTTGGGATGTAGGTCGTTTGATGGTACACACTATGAAACATATCTTCCACTTTGTAGTGAGAAGACCTGTTGCTAATATGGGGAGAAAGTTGAGAGGAAGTTATGTCGGGGAGCTGGCTCACTTCTGCTTGTCACGTACTGAATTATCTATCCCTTCTGAAAGCTATGTCAGTTATTACAGTTCGTTTCTCCACCGTGGAATCTAGGTTAGCCATTATGAGAAGAGATGAAAAGTGACAAATTTATTGGCAACTTAGCTGCTTTCTAGCATCTGGACTGAGACCACCAACTTATTTACAGTAGGTCTCCAAAGAGCTATAAAATGAAAATGAGTTTCGGTCATTGTTGACTTGAGGCTAAATTTTACTGTTGCTCTGTAGCTAAACAGAAAAATTCCCTGTCCTCATCTCAACCATCAGAACAAACCATCCTCTAGAAATAATTGTTGATACAGATGATTTTTTCCACACTCAAAGTTGAAAAAGCAGTCATGTATCCGGGTATGTCACAAGAAGGCTATAGCCTACCTTTCTTTATGTATTTTTTTTTAAGTCCAATGCTCCAAAAGTAATCAGAGAAATGAGACTCTTTAATGGCTGATGATTGGATGAAAGCTTCACCGATTAAAGACCAAAACTGACAGAGTATCAATCACTGCTGGTTTTGATTAAGTACCTCACTAATCTCTGTCACTGTATAATGACTATCCTGGCAAACAGTCTGATTGCTGCAGTCAAATCATTTACATTAATCAGGTAAAGTAAGAAAGGTACTGATGTACTTTGCTGCTCAAGAAAAAATGCTGGATGTCTGTTGCTGAAAGAGCTCGATGGACAACACACCTTTAGAGGACAACCCTAACTGAACTAGATTTAATGCTCTGTATTCTAAAAGCTGCTCTTAAAAGTAGAAACTTTTGCTCTCACTTGTGGGTAGCTAGGGTCTGGCGGTCAGAAGATACCGCATTGTACGGAAAGACAGGGCCCTTTCTGAGATAGCCAGTAGCATTTAGTCTAGTGTATGATGTAAGCAGACGGAAGTGACGTTGTAAACTCAAGCTATATAATGCTGTGCCACGTGACAATAAACGCCATTGGTGTCTGTGAGCTGATGGCCCGCGCGACCTGGGGTTGGTCGCCGTGCCGTTCCTGAACCAGGTCGCCACGCCTACGAAGGCAACACTCACTGACCCAGATTCCAGATTTCTTAAGCTTGCCATAAGCAATTCATCAGCTAGTCAAATTTACTAGATAAGAAATCCCTAATCTTATGCAGCAATTAACATGAAATAACCACAAACTAACAGGTATTAGACTTAAGGAAGGGACTTTTGTTCTTCTGACCAGACCAAAGAAACACCAGATCTTGCCTCCTAAATAATGTCTTTGTTGTTTAATAATATTTGGAGATTGCTTGTTATTTGAGGATGGGAAAGTAAGAGTTTTTGTAGTGAGTTGTTAAAATAAAGCCATGACTCCAGCCTGCAACTACTGTTGCTCTTCAGGGAAGTCCCTGGATTTCTTCAAAAGCATCTAGGTATCACTTAGCACTGGTAGCATCCCCAAACACATGCTTATCTGCAGCAAAAACCTCTTGGAGCTTAGATGCAAGTAAGGAAGCCTGTGTCTTGTAACTGCTGAAATGGTCAACCTTGCTAAAGAAATAATTCACAAATAATTCCTGTGGGACTTTCAAACCAGTGTTTCTTTTAGTCAGTCTGGTAGCTGTTTGCAGGGCTTTGTCTTGGAGCTTTGCAGAGGAAGCAGCTGAGGATAATATCTGGGGAATGTACAACCTCATCAAGCCCAGGAGCCTGCTGTAATGCATTCACTCTTCTGTGATGTGAAACTCAACCAGATTTGTGGCAGGGTGTTGAATGCAAATCTCCCACGTGGCAGGAGAGTGCCCTGCTGGCAGGCTTTTGGGTACTCTGGGGAGTAAGGGCATCCTTTTGAGGCTGTTTCATCTAGTGAAAGTAGCTACAATATATGCAGAGTACAAGAGGAGCTTTTAGCCCGTTGACTTTGAGGCTGAAGTCTGAAAGGGTTGACTGAAGTAATTCAGTACCAAGTGAAATGAACTGAGGTCTCTCATTCCTTAAATAAGGCACCCTAAAAATTGGGCTGTCCATGTTCAGGTCATGGAAGAGATAAGCTGTGGTGGCTAACTGTGAAAGGGCAGATAAATAAATGGCCTGTGAGCACATAATTCATTGCTGTTGAAGTGCCATTGAAATCAGTGTTACGTGGGAATGAATTCAGCCTGAAGATAATAAAGCTATCAGCAGAGGTGGGAAAATAACATTTTTCTTCTTGCTCATGATTGACTGAAATCTTTCTGCTGTCATATAATGGGTAATTGTAAGAAGCTGTGTATAGCAGTGGTGCAGTAGAAATAATAAATAACTTCTGCACAAAGGATATATGGTCAAAGACTCCGAGTACACAGCAGCTTATTTGAAACAGCAATATATTACTAGTCTTTAAATTAACAACGTAAGAAAAATGAACTCTATTTATCATGTAACTTACCTATCTGAAGTATAATATGTATCAGGCCTTTGTATTACTCAGTGAACATTATAAACAAAGCAGAGATGGTTTGTCAATGGTATTAAAGCAGGGCAAAAAAGATTTTGGAGAAACTGAAATTTACAATGCATAGCCTTGGTTTCCATCACTGCAGAAGCCTGCCTGAACGGAATTAAGTGCCCAATATTCAGGCACAGTTGCTGTAATTTTATGTGCCTGTTAGACACTTACTCATGTAAATGGATGGGCAGTGTCCAATTAGTCTGTGCAAATCAATAGTCTATTTCTGTGTCCAATTACAGTAATGTAACCCTCTGCTTTCAGAAATATCAAAATCATTTTTAAGGGCAGAGAAAGTTTGGAAGAATGAGAAGCCAGAAATGTGGAACTGGTCTCTAAATGTCAGCTTTTCAATTATATCAGCTGTAATAATATTTGGGTTTATTTGGGATATGTTGTGGCAGGCATACGCAGATGTGAGCAAAACACAGATTTGGTCTCCTTGAAGAATAAGAACACATCTTCATCCTCTCCCCACACCATCATGTTCTCCTTCCAAAATATATAAATAAGTTCAGAACATTCAGATTTCCAGTTAGCTTGGGAAAGACCCAGTAACAAAAGTGAAACATTCAGGAAATACTTGTGAAACTTTCAAAAGCATTACTTTGGAGTATTCTGGTAAATCTTTTTCATCTTATCTTGCACTTCTTGAAATTTATTATGACTTTAAAGGAATATGATAGTAAGATCTGGAAATTAGTAAGTGTAGCCTAAAAGCTGTGCAACACACAGACAGGTTTTATTCTGCTTTGAAAAGATCTTTATCCAACTGTTCATGGCAGGTAGAGCACAGGGCAGGAGGTAAGTCTAGATGGGCACTAAAGGATGATGAGAACTCAGAGGTATGAGCCAAGCCTTTAGTAGTCCATGTTCATTTTATTCCATTTCTATTCAGTGTTTTTCAGTGTACCAAGGAAAGAGGATGTTGTTGATACTGTTTGTTGATCCACTTGTGATAATATGTCACCAGAGCAGGGAAATACCAGTGATTAGTCGTGAGATAACATACTGTTACACAAGTGATTTTAGGAGGAATAGAAAAAGTAGCAGACATCCATTGTTCTGACTGTCTCCCTTTTGATGAGAAAGATTCAGTAAAAATAGGAAAATACATTAAAAGAATGTTTAGATTTTAATGGTTTTCCCTTACTGGAGAGTGCTGAAAGACTTAAGGGAAAACAGGTATGTTGATATCTGTGAAACTAAATTAGGAGCAACAATCCAATTTTTTAAAGACAAGATGGGCCAGAATTGTCATTTAAAGTTGTTCCTTCCTTGGGCAGTGAACAGCAAAGATGTATTTTAACAAATAGAATATGAGTGTAAAATGATGACTCTACAAACCCCACAACTGTGTAACTCTGCCTGTTCCAGTCATTTCCCTAACATTTTGTGTGTCCCAAGTTTCCCTTTGGTGTTTTCTGTTTGACCTGCAGAAGTCCCCCTCATCTCTTAAGGCAATTGGAACATGGAACATGGGAATTTCAAGGCTGACTGAAACTGGAGATGTATCTAACCAGAAATAGCATCTCCAGCAATACCCACATCCTATTGGCCCTTAGTTCTCAGCACTAAGCATAAGAGGAAGTGGTTTGCAAAACTTCTCTGGGAAAATGAATCTAAATCAAAACTGTACAGAAATATTCAATTTTAAAAAACATAGATACAGATGGAATGAGACGTACTGAAGTGGTGTGAATTCTTATTTCTGACTGAAATCCTGCACCTAAATTAAAGAAGCCTTCTTAGAAGTGTCAAGTGTATTTTTTCCTGTGCCCGTAGGTCCATTAGAGATACATAATCTAACCTTTAAACATGTTACACAGAATAGAATTAATTTTAATCTGGAAGTCCTTTAATACTGTGCTAGTTTTATTTTACATCTCTGAGATTACTCTGTGAACATGCACTAGCTACCTTACAGTAGCTTTTCAACCTGCCAGCTTTGACTTGTTAAGCAAATATCCAACAGAGTATAAATAGGACTGGTGTTCAGTAGTGGAGGCTTCCAAGTTCTTCACACACTAGGACACATTCTGGCTTTCTGCTTTTGTAAAAAAACAGAAGTCTATAAAACAGTGTCTTATATGCATATTCTACACCAGGGGTGTTTCTCATTTGTCATTAAAGCTCAAAAAACCCATTGCTTTGAGCTTTTTGCTGCTTCCTGTTTCTAGTTATATCCCTATACTGCTTGATAAATTAAGAGTTTTCGGAAGATGTCCTGAATTATGGATAAATATTCATGGCCACTTGAAATTTAATTCTCAGTAATACAGAGGAAAGAGCTAGTGTGGATTTTGTCGAAACCCTCCAACCATGAGAAATGTTTCAGGGGATCTGCATGTAAGAGAGCAGGGCCAGTGTAATCCAAGGAAACAATTATCTCTGGCCATAATAGTTGACTCATTCTATCCACCTTCAAGAGTCCCAAAGCAGCACTCTGCAGAGGAGCTGCTCAGTGATCTGTACACTGACTCCTCTGCTTGGTGCAAAACAATACACTATCTATGTTTGTACAAAACTGTTTGTTATAGTGGTTTTGGTTTATTTCTTCATGAGAGAGAGGGCTACTGAAAATAAGAAGGGTAAAGACCTTCCTTTCTTGAAGGTTTTCATACCCACAGCCCTTACATGCAGTGGTGGTACCTACTGTACGTTCAAAACAAGATAATAAGCAAAGTTCATTTTCTGAGCTAGGCAGGTCATTACTAAAATAAAATGTCATTGATTTTTTTTAATACAGGTGAATGCTAATTCTAATATCTGTTTATCTGTTTTTGTTATTTATTCTTGGATTAAGTACTTCAAGGAGACAAAGCTTGAGAAAGCCTTTATAGGAGGTGCCCTTAGATAATGCTATCAGTACACATTTTGCAGAGTTTTTTGAGGCTGCAAAAGGGTTTTAGAGAAAACTTCCCAGAAAACTGATGTTGATTTTGGTTTTGCTGATAACCATGAAATTATTTACCCATCTTCTGCGTAATGTTACTGAGTTGGTTTCTCAGTTCTCTGTTTCTGGTTTAGTGGTACATAAGAAAAAGGGAAGACAATTAAGAAAAACCTGCAGGGCATCAGCAAATCTCCAGTAATTTTCCATATGTGTGTCCTTGTCTATCACCATTCTGTACTGAATTCAGTGCAGTTTATTCTTCAGAGTCCTTTGCAACTAATACACTGAACACTTCCATATGGGCAATTTCTACAGAGTAATTCAGGTCTTGTCAGTTCATGCCATGGGTAATGTCATGATAATGTCACTACTTTCTTGTGTATTACGTGTTTCTGTCTCCCTGCTCAGCACTGTCATTTTGTAAAGACTCAGGATTTTGCAATTCTGACTTGGGTAAGAACAACCTGAATTACTAGTCTAGAGGCAAGTAGTAGCAAGAGATTTCTCAAGTGCATCATTTCAGCTTTGGGGATTTCTGCTGTTGAATCTGAAGTAACTCTTTCTGTCACCTGTTGTTACCTTTATGGTAGAAAGTAGCCCTTTCTGTTACCATTACTTTGAGATGTAATTGCAATCAGTAGCCATGGATTAAAGGTGTGTGTATTTATGACATTAATACAGTAGGTTTGAAATGTTACGTCAGTTGATTATCTCTGCAGCTTCCCCTTTCCAGGCCAAACGACATGTTTTGGAAGCCAAACAACATGTATCTTGAAAGTGCATTTTTTAGCTGGATGTTTCCTTCTTTACTTTTCGTTTAACTGGTTTGAAAATCCCCTCAATCTTCTGCTGTACAGAACTCTGACAGCAGGCTTATTCTTTCTTTTACCAGTCATACCTATCCCCTGGCATCCACAAATTATTGGCTCTTTGTGGAATCTTGTTCCTCGTACCAGGAGAAGGGAAGCAATATTTGGGGTGCCTTTGGTTTGTTGGGTTCTTTTGGGATTTGGTGGTATTTTGGGTTTTATTCAGTGTCACTCCGATTCTTACAGACCTTGAGATTTGTAGTGAATTTTTTTTTTTTTGCAATTACAGAAGTAATTTTTAAATGTGTATTAGCTCTTAGGGAAATGATGGTTTGGGGATTGGTGAATGGAGACAAAATTCCATTGAAATACAAAACCTCAAGAAAATTGGGGTGGTGGTTCTAGAAATGCATATAATTCTGTGGTTGGCAGTGTAAGTGACTGTCTGACTTAAGCTCTGAAGTTTCAGTGTGGGAGCCTGCTTTGTGAAGGTAGAAAAAATGGCTCTAGGTGTTAAAGTTCTTAGAATTTAGTGATTTCTGTTTGATCACTTGAACTTTCTGGACCTGGTAATGAATTTCACAGACAGATCCTGTTAGGGGCCTTCAAATGCAAGGTGCATTTCTACACCTTCTTCTACAGGTGCAAGGCTTTTACGGTTTGGTATGGGACCAGTATAGCTCCTAGGTCTGGATTGATGGAAGTTCTTGCAGTCGTTCTCATTGCAGTGCAAAGTTTCTTGAGTCACCAGTTCGGGAAATGCATCTGTTTATTTGCATAGGGTAACTACGGGGTCTGTTAAGTGCCTGAGGCAAGTATCTGACTTCTGGTATTTTTGTGAATTTCAAAGATACAAACTTCAATGACTTGGTTAAATCTCCACTAATTAGTTGAAGTTCAGTTATTATATGTTTTCCTCTAGCAATTAGGAAATGTACATTGGTGCCAGTGTCAAAAACTGGATAGAAGCCAGTCCAGGGCTCATTATCTCACCAGAAATCCTTGGTTGTTAATCAGCGTTCGATAAAGATTAGACTGTTCCCTGCTGGCAGTTGGCTATTAAATTCCATTTATACTGTTGCCCCATAAATACTATAAATTCTCTTTCATTATCAGACTGTTCACAAAATCCTTTGAAAACAGGAGTTTCATTTGAGGATGACTGAACAAAATAGAATCTAATTAGGCTAGAAGATCCCAAACCACCATAATATCTTGCAGTGTAATAATGCCAGAGTAATGCTTTTGAAGCTGTTCTGCTACAGTATTTCCAAATAAATGTGTGTCATTAAATTAGGAGGGCTTAGCAGGCTGGGATGCATGATAGTTCTGGTCTAAAGGGCAAAGATTTATAGATGTGTATGAAGAGAGCTGGGATTTTGGAAGTTAAATTGCACCCATGGTGCACTGCTGCATTTGAAACACCCATTGCACTTTACAGCAGTTTTAGGGAGAAAATCAGTTTTCCAGCAATGCAGCTACTTAGAAGCTTTCACACAGAGAAACTGGAGGGACATGGTCCCTTTATGAAGGCTCTGTAGGGGTCATTATTGGTACTGTGTTGTATATAGACAGCTAAGAACACCTGATACTTCTTCTCTTCTAGTTACACTGTAAGCTAGGGAAGGATAAAAAATTTTTAACTTATTCCTGTTATATGTGTATGTAAGAATAAGCTTGCAGAAAAAGGTTTTCATGTTTCTAAACAAGGGGTGTGTGTTTCTTAAGTAGTTGGGCTGGGGTTACGTCAAATGTCATGCCTCTGTTGGTCTTCAACATTTATCTGTAACCATAGTTTTCTGTAGTATTTGGAAGAATTTTGGGAGATCACAGGTAACTGAGCGTATTTCCTTGGTATTCACAGCAGTGGCAATGCTGGATCTCCTTGTCACTTATTTGTCAATGATAATCAAACACGTGGTGGGGGTATCTTAAAATCTTCTTCAAAACAAATAGATTTGTACTAATGCCATTAGTATTCATTTTCTTTTGCTCTTCTCTGCTTACTCTCCAGTCTGTCCTTGGGTCCCCTTTCTACAGTTTGACCCTCTGGAGCTTTACAACTGTTGAAAAAGTCTCCGACTCTTGATCTCAGTATAGACACCTTTTGAATGCAGATGAATATTTGGTAGCCACAGCATATACACTTGATTTCACTGAGGGAAATACTTGCTTGTTCTTCATAAAGGCAATTGTTAATGTGCTGATAAATCTTTCTGTGTGCAGCCACTGGCTGATGTGTAATGGCAGATCTGTCTTGGGAAATTATACACTGCCACAGAGAATGACTAGCCTGGTAGCATAAATGCTGTGAACTCCACCCTGTATCCAGGTGTTGCATTCCCTCAGTAGTTCCTGCACTGACCCACAGGATTGATTTTGTTCCTTCTTAATAGCAACCTTGAAACAAACAGTCACTGTGCTCCCATCCATCTTCAGGAAAGCTGAGCAGTACGGCTGAAAGTAATTTGAGTACAGAACCATAAGGGTATTTAGGGACAGGATTTCTTTACTGAGATGTACAATTCTCATTTAAACTATTTGTATTTGTACAAGAAAAATACAAGTAAACTAAGATATGATCTAGCTTCTTTCATAAATATGCTGTAATTTTATATCACTTGGCTATTGAGAAAGATAAAAGGACTGTTAATTTAAAAGTTGGGTGCTTGCAACATACAAAGAGTGATAATTATGCTTTTAAACTTGTTTGCATAATTAGATGAGCCACTAAAGATCTGATACACAATTGAATTACTGTGGCTCATTGACTTACCACATGACAGCTGAATAATAGTAAAACTACTTGCATTCTTTTAGCCTGTTCTAAATATGGACTCAGAAGCATTAACTTAAGTCTCTTTCACCAAGATTTACTCCAGCTGGTTTATCTCTCATTTGTACTGGCTCAAAGTATGCATTTGATAATTATAGTGTAGATGCGCATAGTCTAGGATATGTTTGATGCATAGTGGATAATTAAATCACAGAAAATTGATTCTGTGTCTGAGTTCTGAGCAGTGTTTTATCTCCAACATTCTGGAGTGCAGTGATTCAATCAGAATGACTTTGTATGACAAGGTTTGCAGAATCCATGGGGATGCCGTTCGGTTTCAATAACTAAAAGTGTGTCTCTGAAACTTTTCTGAATATATAGCTTTGTTATGCTGTGTTTAGGGTTTTTTCTTACAGAAATGCTGTTTTCCAGTCACCAGCCACCTGCCTTACTCCCTTGTGTTCATGTTCATTTCTACACAAGAGACCAATGGAGAGTTTTCTGATTCAGACCACCAGCAGCTATAGGAACAGGACAGAGAAAATCACGTGCTTTCATTATTCCTGATCTCAGCAAGTCTCATCCTTATAAGGAATCCCGTTTGTTGGGATCTCTGCATCAGTAGATGCTGCTGTCTTTGTTTGCAAGGAAGGAAGCAAAGAAAAGGCAATGTCCTGGTGATATTTTTTTTTGGGGGGGTACATAATGACTTCCCACCTGTCTGAAATGAGCTTTGGGCAAGCAGTTCAGCTGGAGGAGCTGTTTTGCTAGTGACATCTTAACTCCTAGCAAAATCTTTTGGAGGAAGAAACTGATCATTCCCAGCAAGTCAAATGAATTAGAGCTTTTAAATCTAAGCAGTTTACTGGAATTGAGTTATGTCAAATTTCCAGTAATGCAGCTGAATCATTCAGGATCAGTGTTCTACAAACACTGAAGGATGCTAGTCTGGTATAGTTGATATAATTCACAGGTTTCCTATAAGGCTTAGAAGTACAGGATACTGCCATAAGGAATGGTAAAAGCAGTCCTAAGCAGTTCCTGAGCACTTCAAATGCAGTTTTCCTTTTTGGCTAGGTTACATGACGAGCTGACAGCTGTGCTTATATAAGATCTGATGGGTATTACGAATCCTTGCTGTTAGAGAAGGTGAGCTGGCAGAAGCTGCTGAAACTGATGTTCCTCAGGGACCCAACTGCAGGTACCCCAAATCCCTTCTGCCATTTCATTTCTGCCTGTGAACTTTTGTTCAAGGTCCATCTGCTCCCTGGCCCCGGTGTAAACCATTATATGATCACTCTGTCCTTTTGGGTTGTTCTTTCTTGTTTGCAGGGAGTTCGGGCTTGATCTCAGCAATGTATTTGTGTGGTAAGGGATATTCTAGGGCATGTATAAGCAAGGAACTAGACTGGAATATTTCACCAATACTTTTATAAGTCTGTAGCTCCAAAAATTTTGCTGACTCTGACAGCAGACTTAACTTCAGTGATCAAAGGGGCAAAAATGTTCCATTAGCAATGGAAGATCTCAGCTGTCCCCTTGAACAGTGATGAGCACACTTCTTCCTTCCTTTAATTATGTTAAAGTTCTCGAGGTGGCCACAAATTCTGTAGTGATAGCATGAAAACACAGTCCCTGCTTATTTAGTGTGTGGAAACATCTTCATCTAGCTATGCAGCAGTTCTGACTGCATTGAAGGAGTTGCTTTAATTCACAGACACACATCAGAAGTGTATTTCTTGATCTGCAGTAAAAGACTGTGGTCAGCCTGGGGAAAGAAAGAGCAGGAGTGAAGCTGTGGGTGATCCAGATGTTGGGTACTGTGCAGGGGTGTCTGCACAGTACAAAGCAGCCACCTGAATTACCACCAGGGAGCTGCCAGGCTTGACTTGAGCAGCCCTGCTCAGCGGAGTCCTTCTCAACAAGGCTATTTAGTCCCTGCACTAATACGATTATGTGACTTCTGCTGTGCAGGATTTCTTGCTCAAAGGTACCTAGAATCTTTACACAGGATTAGATCATACACCATAGAAATACTGTTAAGGAATTGCCTGACTGTATCCAAGGATATGAAAAGCAGGTCAGTGTCCTTGAGTGTTCTGTAGTGCTCAGACGAGAGCAGTCAAGCAGAAGCAAAGGAGTGTATGCAGTACAGGCATTCTCCTTGGGTTTGGACTCAACCAGTAAAAGAAATAAGGATTTTGACATTGAATTTGCTCACGGACACCACAGAAGAGAGACTCTTGCTCTGTATGTTATGGTATATCCCATAAAACTAGAGTGTTTTTATTATTGGAACTGGCCATGGTAATACCTTAGCTGTTTTCAGAATCTTCAGTGCTGTTTAATTTTGTAGCTTTGTGCCCACTGGGACATGCGTTTTTTATATCAAAGCACCTTCTGCCTTTCATTTATCAGCTTGTGTGGTTTTACAAAAATGATTTATCATTCTGTCCTATACAAAACCCTTACTCTGTAATGATAGTGTCAGACATGAGTGGCAGTGTGTGAAAAGTAGAACGTGCTGAAGAAATATCTCTGTTCCTTATTTACAATGAAATATGTGGAGGGAAGTAAAGGTGGATCAGCATGTTCTTGTGCGTAGTGATAGATAATTGACATGTAGAACAATCAACTACCAGACCTAGAAATAAGTGTGTCTTCTCTACAGTCAGGCAAAGCCTGATATCATTCCCTTCAAATTCTGTTGTGAGTCTCTCTCATTCTGTGGGACAGAGGCCACTCTGTTTCAGTGGAATCCTTGGAAATCCAAAGAGACTTCTCTCATTAGGAACACCAAAATTTTTTATTGTATAGCTGAATTCCTTGCCTTTCAATGTAGAGAGATTTTCTCTGTTGAGTAATAACCAGTGTTCTGGTAATGACAAATAAGGATTTGGATTCCATGCAAGTACATTAATCATATCCCTACTTGTGATTTCCTCTACATGTATGTCCAACTGACAGACTAACACCAGATACACTGTTATTAATACTCCTTTTTTGATGGAATGTAATCATTTGTGTTGCTATGTATATAGTTTGTATCTGTGTAGCATATCACATGGTTCTATCCAAATTTAATGTAGAACTGTAACTGGAAAAGTGTTTATCCAAGAAAAACCTGTGTAAAATCTGGAATAGGTCCATCCACTGACAGACATACAGAGTATGTTAAACAGGTGTAAGTGTATGAGTATTGGTAAGTATATGGATATAGCATCTAGGCTATTGGGTATATGCAATTTCTACAAGTGCTCAGG